>JAYMTP010003791.1:0-16253 GCA_036897365.1 Geranium brycei | reverse complement strand
TGCGGCGTCGTATCTCGCCGGAGATACGCCGTTCTCGACGGAATGTCCCGGATTCTTGGTGGGTCCTCCGTTTCCGGAAATGGGTATCGCCGGAAATCTGGAATCTCCGCCGTGTGCGGCGGCGGAATTCGCCGGAGATAATTTTTTCTCCCCGGAAAGTCCCGGGTTCTTGGTGGGTCCGCCGTTTCCGGAAATGGGTACCTCCGGGAAATCGACTCCGCCGCCGAGCGCGGCGGTGGAGATGCCCGCCGGGGGCCTGACGGCGGCGCGTGGGTTCTGGAGGATCCGCCACAGGGCCCGCTCCTCCCTGACGGCGACGAGGAAGGGGACGAACAGCATGAGGCAGCAGACGGCGGCGCCGGCGGAGTACGCCGCCGGCGAGAACTTCAAGATCGTCTGGAGCACAGTCACCACCATCAAGAAAACCGCCGTCGCGATCGAGATGTACAAGAAGTCGAAGAACACCTTCGCGTCGTTGGGCGTGCGCACCACGCGCCGGTCCCGGATCGTGTAGACGAACACGACGGAGAGCGCCGCCGGTAGCCAGGCGATTAAGAGGACCAGCGCCTTCGAGCCGTTCCCGTAAACCGCCAAATAGATCTGAGTGAAGATCGCGCCGCTGAGGCCCACGTAGCCCTTTAACAGGCCCAACATGTTGCCTCGGCCCTCCGGGAAGTTCTTGACGCACGTGACCAGAGCTCCGGTGTTGGCGAAGTTTTGAGAATTGGCTCCGATGCAGATAAATAAACACATGTGCCAGATTTGGGGTTTTGGGATTCTTTCGGTGATCGTGAGCCAGATTAAAAAATATCCGGCGAAATTCATGGCGGCGCCGACGAGGAGGACGAACCATGTCGGGGTGACCTCGGCGATGAGGCCGGAGAAGACACCGACGTTGGCGCCGAGGTCTTTGAAGAATCCGAGGAGGTTTAAGGTTGTCTGGTCGTACCCGAGCACCGCTTTAATGTCCTTCGAGTAGGCGCCGAACAGGTACGTCGCTCCAGCGCCGGCCATTATCAGGAACGACGCGAAAACCGAGAACCACCGGCCGTTCAGGACCTGGACGGCGAATTTCGCCAGCTCGCGGCGGCGCGTGGGTTCGGCCATCAGAGGGACTGGGATAGGAGTGAGGAAAAATGATTTTTTTCCTTATATATATGATAAATAATAATAGTGTGAACTGTGAAGTGTGAGCTATGATTATTGGGGGTCACATTTTGGAGTGTATATATGGTTAAGAAATATATGTTTTTGGGCAATTTTGGATTTGGTGTCTCTATCGGTCATTTTTTATTTTAATGTATCATAAAATGGGGATAAGTATTGAAATGATGACTAATGAGTGTGGACTATTGACTGTGGTATATGATTTATGGGTCCAAAACCATTGAATTTTGGAATTATTTTAAGCTGCAAATGAGTACAGTCTGGTTGAATTTTGTTTACTGGGTTTTCAAAAAAATTGTTCGACATGAGTTTTGAATTGATTTGAGTTTAGCAATATAGATATTGTGAAACTTAAATTTAGTTTGATTTTTTTTAATTACAACTTTTTTTGAGGGGAAAGCATTGACATATGATTAAATTATATAACAAACTAACCCGGGATTATACAGGACAGCTAAAACACCAGATGGTGGGACAGACCCCGCACTATGATTCCAGCTACTGTTAGTTAAAACATACTTGGCTAAGTCACGAGCCATGAAATTACAAAACACATTAGCAAAATAAAGGATAGCCCTACGACATGCCCCTTGCAACCTCGCGGCCTCCACCTCGAATAGGTTGAGACTCCGCAAATTCATTACAAGATCCACCCCGAGAACAACGAGCAAAATAAAAGATAGCGCAACGGCATGCCTCTTGCAACCTCGCGGCCTCCACCTCGAATGGGTTGAGACTCTCCGCAAAACTATTACAAGAACCCCCCCGAGAACGACGAGCATAATAACTAACAGTGCAACGAAATGCCTATTGCAAACTCGCGGCCTCTACCTCGAATGGGTCCATACTCTCCACCAATTCGTTACAAGAACCACCCCGAAGACACTTAGAGCAAGCCTCTAGTGCACAACCCCTAATAAACCTGTATTGAAGCTTAAGAAAACCAAGTCCCCCTTATTCGATATGTTTACATAAATCTGCCCATCGGCGCTAAATGACTCCTAATCCCTCCCAGTACCGAGCCATCAACCAACCAAAGCCCCAAAGTTTTCCTGCCCTACCTCCGATGAGCCTTTCTCGGATCCGTCTGCCCTTGATCCCGCAACAAATTTAGTTCGACTTGATTCAATTTATTTATTTTTTTTCGTTGTATATTAATTAAATTAACAAGTAATATATAATTAATTTAATATTAATCGAGCCAGCTCGTAGACTTAATGAATCTGAATTAAGTTTAGCTGGAGCAATTTTAAATTAAAATGTAACCCAAATTTGATTATAACAAGCGTATTTCAATTATTTAATTTGAAGGAAATAATTCGTCAAAAACTGCTGGTTTGTATTAGTAATTTTATGGTTTTCTTTATTGGATTGGTGGGTGTGTGGCAGTTAAGGTCACTGTTTCAATCGAGTCGTGACAAAAAGTAATGGGAGAGATTAGGTAAAGTGTACTTTGAATTTAGTCCTTCAAAAGTTGAAAAAAAATAGCCATGAGATATTTTTGTTATTTTATGGAATGAACTGACTTTATATCATTAATCATTTACTCTCAAGATGGCTAAAAGTTAATTAGTTTGAATGTGATATTGAGAGAAATTAATGAATTTATTAATTGAAGATATTGGAAAAAAATCTGAAGAAATATTGTATAAACAAAAATATAAAATAGGAGTGTATTTATTTATGATATTACCTTAAAGAAACAGTAGGTGAGTAATTAGACTTTCAAAACCATGGATAAGATTGGAATCTCCCAAATTCTCTAATAAACACCAAATGATTTGACTTTTGGGAGAGTTCAAATTTCATTCAATTTGATTTATTTGTAAAAGCATTTTTGTTTGGATATGTTAAGTTGAACGTTTATTTTAACTTCAAATCAGCCTCAAATGAATAATTTGGCTGAATTATATTCTATTTAATAAAAATGAGAAATATGAATAATTTTTTAATTTTAATATAAATTTTGCAAATTAATTAATTGTACTTTAGATATAATTTTTATAAATTAAAATTGAACTTATTTTATTTTTTTTGATTAAGTTAGCTTTTCACTATATATTAATTAAAAATCATATACTACTTATTTTAAATAAAACAACGAGTTGATTTGCACAATCGAGCTCTAATAAATTAAATTCGAGCTTGTTATGTAAACTATTATAAATTTGTGGTCAAATTTAACACAAGCCCAATTTCAATAAAAACATGAAGAGTATTTGATAAATTGATTTATTTTATTAATATCTAGAGGTGTTATAAATTCATTTTTTATTTAATTAGTTGGTGTGAGGCAGTTAATGTTACTATCCCAATGGAGTCGTGACAAAAGAAATTAAATATGAGGGAAATGTATTCTTTGAATTTAGTCCTTCAAAAGTCAAATAATAGATGTGTGATAGTTTCTGAACTGAGCTGCCTTTATATCATTTGCTTTCATTATTTCAAGATAGCTATTACTTTATTATTTTGGATGTGACTTTGAATATGACATTAAAAGACTATTCATTAATTGTGCAATAAATTTATTAGACAAGAGAATGATTATAGTGAGTAATTACACTTTAGGAAGAGCACAAATCCCATTAAATTTTGTGATTTGTCTGTAAACAGAGTTTTGTTCTTGGTTAGAGTCTTAGAGAAGTAAATTTTATTTCCTTAATAAATACTTTAACTTTGTATTTAGCTATTTATTGATTTTATATTTTGAACACATTATAATTCTCATAGAATCAAGCTTATTTCGTGAAGTTTTATTTTCCAATACTACTTCAAAAAGTTAGGAGTCAAAATTTGTAGACACAATGTGAAGACAAAACCTCACTCTTAGCTTTCAGACATAACTCTAACTAACTCGTGAGCAACCCTATTTTTTGATCGTTTTCAAAAATAACTTGAGTAAAGAAAAATTAGAAAAATAAAGTAAATGAAATGACTAATTTAAAAAAATATAAACGAAAAGAATTATTGTCGTCTGACCACCCAATATACCATATGTTATCAAGCTCTTAATTTCAATAGTCCGCGCTGTTTGTTTTGTGCCTTGGAATTGATCGGGAACGGATTGGAAGGAACTAGTAATTTAAAATATGCCAATTATTATTATTAAATTAGTAAGCTGGTCTAAATTAATTCCAATAATCCACTGCCTTCGAGACCGAGAACGTGTCACGTGGCCGACCGTGACCAATAGAGATAAAAATTCGAGGTCAAATATATAACGGAGTTGCTTAAGTCATATTTTATCAAAATTCAAACATGATAAATATAAAAAATAAAATTACGCATTAAAGTTCAAATTCTTACAGCAACAACCGACAGATCCGAACAGATCCGGTCCGTGCTCAATAATTGTCTGTAGCGCGCAATAGTACAGAAACAGACAAAAGTGGTTTCTAGTGTGAACGCAAAACGTTAGTTCCGGCGATGATTATTGTATTGGTCAACGAGACAGTCACGAGACATCATATATTGGTCAGCACGTGCTCATTTCTTGGTCCGTGAACGAATAAATAGCGTGGCTCTCTGAGTGATGATGAAGAGGACAGCCACGTTTAAGGTTTGGATTATAGGAAATGGGCCTACAGTCCTCTTGCTAAGGGGCCCATCACGGCCCATTATATTGGATCAAAGCCCAATATCACCTCGGCACTTACTACTGGTTCTCGCCGGTTACCCGACGGTTCTAAATTTTAGGAACCATAATCAAAAGGTTCTCTCATTTTTAGAATCGAAATCTAACCGTTAATCACGGTTTATGGTTCTTCGATTCAGATTCTTGATTGATTCAGGGTTTCGGGTCTAAAATGCCCACCCTAGTCTAATCCCATACCAATAGTGATTGAACATAGAAAATTTACATTCCTCAACACTCGCCCAACAAAATATTTCATCTTTTCATTACATGCTCTAAATGTCTATATCTAATAATGTTACGGGTTCGGCAATATATTAACTTGTTTACTTTCATAGAATAAAATGATTTCTTAGCTTATGAATTTCAAAAAATCTACTTAGGAGTCAATTCACAAAAAATAAGGTCATTTGGTATTACCTATCAAATAAAAGGTGTACTCGAGAAGTCCATCAAGTTCTCCGAAAAAAATTATATTCAACCATCTAATTATTTTTGCCAGACCAACATAATCCGTAAATACTTTTTCTTACCCTTGATTCGGTCAAAAAGGGAAAATATTTCTTTAAAATATTGTGATCTTATATAGTAACGCATAATATTTTTACAATATATTAAAATATTATCTAATACCTCATATATAATCTATTTGATTCGATCAAAAAAACTTTAATTTTCATATTGATTTTTAAAAAGT
This sequence comes from Geranium brycei, assembly GCA_036897365.1. Lineage (NCBI taxonomy): Eukaryota > Viridiplantae > Streptophyta > Magnoliopsida > Geraniales > Geraniaceae > Geranium > Geranium brycei. The sequence continues at coordinate 10,755 of JAYMTP010003791.1, read as the reverse complement.
CTAAGAACTAACCTATTTCAATGAAATCAAAACATCGTATCCGCGTCGAATATAAAATATTTTACTATAATACAAAAGAAAAAGAAGGTTAAACTGAAAATGAAATGTGTATTTTTGGGAGGCTAAAAGAGTAATGAAGAGATGAGCAATTTGGCTACGTTATTACTGAATATGTTCGAGTTCTTGTATCCTCATGTCAATAACGGAGATGACATATATTACATAAATAGTCTTAGGTTTTGTGTGTGGTTACGTTGGCATGTGCATTGACAGCTTTCACTCATATGTTGTAGCTTGTGGGGTCAATGTACCCTTAAATTTGTTCTACCCCTTTCGTTTACTATTTATTTACACGTCTTGATAAGGTACGTTTTCATTTGGTTTACCCTAAAATCTTCAGTCCATTTTACTATAGTGGCCAAGTGTTAAAAGAACAATAATTGAACATAATTGTTTGGAAGTTGTGTATTAGATGTTTATTATAAATATCGATTTAAAACTAAGTAACTAAATAATTAATGTTCTTTAATTTAGTAAATATTTAGCGATTTAAAAAAAAAAATTACCATTTGGGCCTTTTTATTCAATAGCACTCCATTGGGCCTGCTTTGTTCAAGCCCAATATGGCAGTAAACCAATTTTATACTTCAATATATTTATTAAACTTGTCGTTTTCTGAGTTGGACCTACAAAAAGACAACTCCGTACTCTCCGAAGACCACCCGACCAAACTTAACAAACAGTTCCATAACTATAATAACCGCTACAACTCTTTCAACATTCTGGTATTTTGCTACGGTCTCTATTTTTGTCGTTGCAATAGTCGTACACCAAATAGTTCCTCCGCACCCACTTCATGGCGGCGCGTTGCTGACGGCTCAACCCGCCGGCGCCGGCCGGAGAAATGGACGGCGGCCGACAAGGAGCGGGGGCTTCGGCGGTGCAACCTCCGATCTTGAAATCCTCGTACCGTCCGAGAAACGGTTGGTATGTATAATCTGCCTTGTAACGTCCACCTTCGGTCGCCCACGAGGACGCGTCCCAAATGGATCCGTACACCCACATGGGTTGAACCGGAAACGGCGTCGTTTTTCTCTTTTTTGCGTATCTCCTGATTGGCACGTCGTCCACGAAAAATCTATGTACACATTAAACAAACGTTGCATATATTAAACTGGCTTTGTTAAATTTTGAACAAAAATGAAAGAGTACATAATATTTAATTCAAATAATTACAACTAAATTCACCCAACTAAACACAGTTTACACATAAGTATACTTGACCAGTTTATACGAGAGATCCAATGTTCTAAATAATGCCAAGCGCTAGTTGGGCGGAAAGAGAATTTTTGAATAATAAGGGATTAGTCTAACATCAATCGAATTCAATAATTAGTTGGTAATTGAAACATGATTAATATGAGACTAGTCAGTGATTGATCAGGGACTTATTGGACTAGTTAGCCGGGAATTTTTAGAGCACTGACGAAAGGCGATCGGCGAAAGAGCAAATTTTGAGGAACTCAAGAAACTTGTGATGGGCAAAAATATATACTTTAGGTGGGTTGGTAAGATAATTTTTTTTTATTGTGTACTTGTATGCAGAATGCGTAATATCCCGTTACATGATCTCGTTCGAGGTCCATTGAATAGCGTAATTGTGGAAATCTCTCGCTGGATCGAACCATAGACGGTGCCGGACCTCCCGTCCGATCCGGCCATCCCCATCGCCGCTTCCGTTAACGTACACATTGGTCTGTAAAATATAACTCTTTCCGGGGATCGTCCCGAGGAACTCGATGTCAATTTCATCATGATCATCGGGTCGATCTTGATTGTTCGATAGCTACACAACATCAAAACCAAAAACCCATATCAAAAAAACGAAAACTTTCACGATTTTATACGGATTCAAGAAAGTGGGTCCCACGTAGAGGCTTGTGATGACTCCGGCGGTGTAGCCGGACTGGAGCTTGACGGCGGCGGAGACGTAGCCGTTGCGGTACGGCTCGAGCGATTTGAACCCGCTGCCGGAGGAAGAGTCGAGGTAGATGGTCAACGAGCCGTTGTTGACCCTCTGGTGAGATGGGCCCCACAGGTTTGCGTAGACCTGGTCAAAGGGTAGAGAGGTAAATTGTGAGCTAGGGTTGTAACCTGGTGATGGTGGGTTTGGATTGTGATTGGGATCGGCTGAGGTTTGAATTGTGAAGAGGGACAGTGAAAGAAGAAACATGAGAGGCTTCATTTGGTTAATTTGTGAATTTTAAGGAATGGACAAGAATGTGTGTGTGTATAATTTGAGGAGGAGTTGGATTAATTAAATAGTGAGATTTTGGAGTACCCACGATGAGAATAATGTGATTGTGGTGGTTGAGTGGGAAGTTGTACGTGAAGACACTCAAAACCGTTTTATGGTATATCAAAAGAAAATTGTATAAAGTAAGTAATGATAGATATTGGTAATGCATTTATGCTAATTTAATACCTTAAAAAATATTTAATGTGCTCGTCACTTGAATAAATGTTTTTTTAATGTTTATTTATTGGGAATCACTCGAGCCATATTTGAAGTAGACAACAAGTCCATCACCGACCATCTGCAGTTTGGAGCTTTCCCTCACTCTTTTGCAGGTCATATAATTAAAGATTGTAATATGCTTTTGTGTAATAATTCTGACTTTTTTGTAATATTTGTGAGACGATAATGTAATAAGGCTACACATTATATGGCCTCTCTAGCTTGTTTGAGCCCTGGTCGAAACTAGAGCCGGGACAATTTCCGGATGCTCTTGTTCTCATTACTGGTAAGGACTCTTCATAAATAATACATGGGGTCTTATTTTCAAAAAAAAATTTATTGATCGGTTATGTTGGCTATTAATTTTCTTGTTATTACCATATAATCATAAAATAATGTTAGTCAAATATCTTATACTATGTAACTATTGGGGAACCTATTTGTTATCTTTGCTATATACTGTTTAATTAATAGTTTTTTTAACCCAAACCTTATTAAAATCTAGAGGCAAATAGACAGAATAACTACATTAAGAGTTGGTGAAACAACCCCCACACCAGACTCTCAGGTAAAAGAAAAAGAGAACAAGACTAGCAACCTTACAAACAAAAATGACCGAAACAAGCATAAATAAATAAAGCGGAAGAGCGCAATCAAGTAGAATTCCTCTCACTTTAGGGCTCGGGAACCACCAGGACTGAATCACACGCGTATCACTTTGATAATCTGACACAATAATGACGCTATCCAAACTTAATCTGATAGCCCATTGAACAAGTTGAGACTCCCTGCAAATCTCTTACAAGAATCACTTTAAATCTAGCCCCATGCCATACCACTTTAAATCTAGCCCCAAAAACATATCAAAACTTGAGGAAACCAAAACTCCATAATTCGATGTGTTTACATAAGTCTGTCCAGCGACGCCAAAGAACACGTGATCCCTCCCACTATCAAACCAACATCCTTCCTGGATTGACATACGCAATTGTCGACTCATCTACTTCGAATGAGTCGCTCAACACCACCCCCACAATAACTTTTCCCTTGCCATACTCGCTAAGATTGAACGTGTGGATGTAATTTCTCCTTAGGTAGAGACCGGAAATTGCCATCGTTGACACAAAAATTGAGAAGTTCTGCCACTGCTCATAAATTCCATCCAGATCTGTGCTTGAGTCATGCATCACATACATCGAAAATACCAACCACCACAAAATTCCGGTCAATATCCGACTTCCAATTCAACAAATAGACCAAATAGTCGTGGTGAAATCAACACGACTACACAAGGCGGGACTCGTCATAGAGACACACAAAACCCTAACCGCACAAAGCGAGGCCATAATCAACTAATAGTTATTTAGCGATCTTTAAATATATAGTTAGTTCGATCGGGTATATAGATTGTACATTAGTTGGAGTATGCGGCTCTATTAGAATTATCTAATATGAGTTTCTAAGAAACATGTATTTCATATTTAAAAATTACGAATTTTGAACCTATACATGTTAAACCGAGCTTTTAAGCATAAAGATCGATTAATCGAGCTAGAGATTGTAGTTACTAAATTTCCCTTAATGATGTAACTTGGTTGATGAGCACTATGAAATTGGTGTAGTGAAGCCTAACATTTTTATGCATGATTCGAACCTAAACATACCAAACAAAGTAGAGAAACTTTTATTGATTCCGCACTCAAAGACTTTAAGGCAAAGCAACGACCGACTAATCTAGTTAAGGAAATTACTCGAGCTTTTAAGTGTCAGAAACACAACATTATGTGTTTAATGTAAGTTCTTTATTATGGTTTCAAGGACATCAATTCCTCTATAAGTGTACATAGTGACGTCAGCATTATTTGAATTCAAACAAGCAAAACGAGAGAAATTGTGGAAGCCCAACTCGTGATGAACTCAAAAGCCCATAGAGAGATAATGCTTATGATAAATTGATGATAAAGAAGAAAAAAGAGAGGAAGATTTCACTTTTGGGGAGTCTTGAATCTGATAGAGATCTGATGTTCGATATGATTGAGGTATAATAAGGCTGAGACCGACCAGAACGGTTTTTATATTCTAGTTTAGAGTGGATTCAAAATCTTCGAAGGATGTCAAGTCAGAATAATCATTCTGCATGTACCGAATATATAAATAATATTTTATTTAACCAATAGCAAAGAGTGAAATTTTTTTATGTCAATTAAGATTTGACTAAAAATTTTTTTTCTTTATTTTTGAATGAGACATGATGGCTAGAGTCAAGTCAGAGTCGGAGTAAGAAAAACCCGTCTCAACATATCCTCTGAATGCTATCACTATAAGAGATCAAATAATCTGGCGAAGTCACGACACACACTCAATTTCTGATAAAAAAACATCTCTTGAAGCCATGTCCATGGTGTGAACAGTCAACAAAAGAAAAGGTTATATTGTGGGTGACAAGAAAGCTTTGTGCAAAAGGCAAAGGAGAAGTAGACAATTCTTGGTTACAAAATTCCAAACCAACCTTGAGCTAATCATGCACACAACATGCCACATTCTTCCAATAGCCAGCAATTGGTAGGGTCTCATAGATTCATGATCACAACTTTAAAAATCTCTTTAATTGTTGAATCAGCTTGTTGTTATGTTTAAATCTCTATAATTGTGTTTTGTATTGCAAGTAAAAGAGAAACTATATGTAAAATTGTGAACATTACACATGTTGATACTTAAAGAAGACACAGAAAAAGGTGAGAATTTCAACTATAATTATGATAAATTAATATAATATATCTGTCCAACATATTTTATTTGATTTGAAAGAATTTAATATGATAAATGTAGAGTTCTTTTATAAATAAAAGTCAAACCGATCATGATTATTAGAACATGAGTGGGGGCAAAGTCCCAACAATTTATTGTTATTTATATGAAATAGATTAAATAATCACATTGATTATTAGATAAATGTACCATGCAAATTGAATTTGACTTGTAAATCACATGCGCCACATATTATTATATTATTATTACTCTATAATAATTGCTGTACTTACATTCACACACACGACACGATGTGGGAGAATATTACTGGTTATTAAATAATAAAAACTAAATAATTTAATTAGCATTCATAATTAGGAAACATATTAATTATATGGATTTCCTTTTCTTTCTTTTCACTTTAAAACAATAATCGACGAGTCGCCATCAGTCTCCATAGTTGTTTAGCTTCAAATTCAAGCGGTGGAAAAAGCAAGAAACAAAAACAATAAAAATGAAAATAAAGAAAGAAAGATAAAAGAAAAAATAAAGCAAGAGCAAAAGCAGGGTTGTTGTATCAGCACTACCTACAAACCAAACACCAATGTATTTAATTAAAATCACAAAATTATCTCTACTCTTACCAACAATTTTAATTTAAAAAATGTTCAATTTTGGTTTTTAATGTGTTCAACTTTACATATTATATATGATTCAAAAAAAACTTTACATATTATATATGATTTTTCGCAACATACTACAAAATTACCATATAAAAATACAAGAATAAATTTAGGATATTTGAGCAATTGTCTTCATAAGAAAACAAAATAATTTTGGTTTCAATTTTGGTCCCTAGAATTTAGAAATTAGGATAAAGGATATTTCCGTCATTGTAAAATTTATAAAAACTTATCTACCAAGAAACCAGAAATAGAATATAGTAACTTACCGGAGAAAAAGACCGTTAAGTCTCTCTGTCCATAACAAACACACTTTCACTCCATTTTCACTCAAACTCATATTCAAAGACCCAAAATTTCTTTAAATTTACACCCAATCTCAAAACCCATTTCCCAATTTCACTATTGAATCCCAAATACACAAAATGACCCAATTGTTTCTGCTTCCCCTCCTCGTGGCGACTCTGTTTTGGCCGATTTCGTCAGCGATAACACCGAAACAAGAAGCGGAGAGGCTCATTCGAGGCCTCAATTTGTTCCCGAAGCACTCGTTCAACGACGCGACGAAGCGAGAGCCTGACTCCGAGCAGGAGCTCCTCGTAGAGAAGCGATTCGACCTCAAAGCTCTTGCCGCCGGCGATCCCTCCGTTCAAGAACTCGGCCACCATGCCGGATACTATCGCCTCCCTCATTCTCAGGCTGCCAGGTCAGTGAATAATTGAAAAGTCATTTTTATATTTTGTGAATTCAAGATTGGTTGCTCCGTTTCTTGAGTGCCCATCAAGAAAGCACCAAATGGGTGTTGCTTAATTGATTTCATATCGTAGATTGTGTGATTAATTTATCGGCAATTCTTGGATTGATGATATTTATGCTCTCTTAATACATGTTCTCTTTTCATGGACAAGAAAGAAAAGACCGACTTGAAACCAGTGTTCCAAAATATGTTAGGCGTCAGTCGGGTTAAGAGGATATTATAGAAATTAATTGAGAATTAATCAGATCGAAAGATTAGTTAAAGACTAATTACAACAAGACAAAATTTTTTAGATCAGTACAACTGTACCATGATGTTTGGTCTTAACTCCACCCTTGTTAATTGCATTGTTTTCAGGAATAGTACAATTTTTTTTCCTTTATCTTGTTAAAGCTGAGCTATATTGTTTGTTTCAATGTGTGTATATTTTGATTACAAAAATGTGTATATTGTAGAATGTTCTACTTTTTCTTCGAGTCGAGGACAAACAAGGACGACCCAGTGGTGATATGGTTGACCGGAGGGCCAGGTTGCAGTAGTGAATTAGCTGTTTTCTACGAAAATGGTCCTTTCAAGATTTCCAACAACATGTCTCTTGTCTGGAACGATTACGGTTGGGACAAGGTAATGATTTCACTCACTATGTCTGTGGATGAAAAATCTTAGTTTGGCAGTTAAAAAATCTACCAATTAGGGGTGGGTGCGGTTCCGAACCGGTCATAATTGACCCAAACCGAACGTTTTGGTTCTCAGAAGCACTATGTGAGAAGCAACTCGTTTTAGGTTGAACCAATTAGTTTTCGATCTGGTATTCACGCTCGATTAATAGACCACATTTTGACAAATTCAAGTATGATTTATAGTTGAAACATGAAATTACAATCATAAAAAATACTAACAAAAACCGAATGTTAAGTTTTAATTATTACAACACAATCAAAATATAAAGTTTATAAACAAAATAATAAATAATAAACGTGGATGGATAAGAGGCGGACACGCGGCAGCGTAAATCGGTTCAGTTCTTATTGAATAACCGGTAGTTCTGAGTTTTGAAAATTAAAATTGAATAGTTCTCTCAAATTCAAAATCAAAGTTGAACCATTTTTAGAGCTTTGATTTTTCGGGTTGGGTATGATTTGATTCTTAGTTTGGGACCGGTTTCGTGTCTAAAGTGCCCACTCCTAATATCAATACTTTAAAATTTACCGTGCTGAATTGCTATCATGAATTAGTGACCAAAGTGACAATTTACCCTTCACTCGTATTTATATTTCTTTTTGATTGAATGTGGTTTTATAGGCATCAAATCTTTTGTATGTGGATCAACCGACCGGAACTGGTTTTAGCTATACTTCGGACAACAATGACCTTCGACACGACGAAGAGGGTGTCAGCAATGACTTGTATGACTTCTTGCAGGTAAGTCACATTTTTTGTAATAAAGTTACGAGTGCTCATGGTTCGGTTTTGAATCGAACCAGTCCAAAATTGAACATAACTAAGTTGGCCGGTTTCAAGAAAATAACTGAGGCTCATTTGACTTTTTTTATTGGCTCGGTATTTTACGCTCAATTAATGAAAATTATGACTTAATATGAGTTGCATGTCCAAACTGATCAGTTTTTAGTTTGGTTTTCTGTCGATTCAATTTATGCATACTAAAATTGAACTGGTTTATAAATTGAACTAGACTGCTTCGATTCTACTCAATTAAGTTTCTGTGGGTTAGTTTAGATCGATTTGATCGGTTCAGTTTTTAACATGCAGTCCTAAATAAAGCTGTAAAATCTTAATATAGTTGTCAATATATTAAGACACTCTCACTCAAGTTAGTAACTCATTTTCATTTTTGCAATGTCGCATCGAAAATCTTTAGGCATTTTTCACGGAGCACCCTGAATTTGCCAAGAACGACTTCTACATCACCGGAGAATCCTACGCCGGACACTACATTCCGGCTTTCGCCTCCCGAGTCCACCAGGGAAACAAGATAAACGAAGGAATTCACATAAACCTGAAAGGTTTCGCCATCGGAAACGGCCTCACTAATCCCGAAATCCAGTACCGAGCGTACACAGACTATGCTCTACAAATGAAGCTAATTAAAAGAATGGATTACGAAAGGATTAATAGAAACCTCCCAACATGCGAACAAGCGATTCGAACTTGCGGTAATTTTCTCCATAAATATTCTACACTCTCATATATTTCATCACTATTTAGTAGAGAAATTGCAAGAAAAAACCCTAAACTTTTCGTGTTTATTTTTATATTCACCTTCATAAACAATGCTTAGTATATAGATTGATATGAAAAGTTCAAATTACTCGTATAAATTTGCTAAAAGTAATATTTATATGATAAATATGTCAATATTTGCTCGTATAAATTTGTTATTATAGCCTATGTTCTTGATACATTATTTGAATATGTAACTTCAGGTTCTAATGGAGGAAATGCATGTGTTTCGTCTTATGTCGTATGCAATCGAATCTTCAATAGTATATTGAACATTGCAAGAGGTGTAAATGTAAGAAATCTCCGAATATGTACGATTTCTACACAAAATTAAGATAAAATTAAGGTAATTTTGATAAGAATTTGTGTATTTTTGATTTGTAGTACTATGACGTGAGGAAGAAATGCGAAGGAGACTTGTGCTACGACTTTTCGAATATGGAGAAGTTCTTGAACCAAAAATCGGTTAGGGACACATTGGGCGTAGGGGACATTGAATTCGTCTCGTGCAGCACTGAGGTCTACGACGCGATGGTGATGGATTGGATGAGAAATCTTGAAGTCGCGATCCCTTCTCTTCTCGAGGATGGAATCAAAGTGCTCGTGTACGCAGGAGAGTACGATCTCATATGCAACTGGCTTGGTAAGTACCTATACAAACCCACATTGGAGAATTACAGGGTAAAAAAAGAGTTTATATATGTACACATTGAATTCAAGATCTGATAGACTGGTATTTTGGATAACTGTTCTGTAGGGAACTCGAGATGGGTACATGCCATGGAATGGTCGGGTCGGAAGCAGTTTGGATCATCCCCGATCACTCCATTTGCAGTCGATGGGGCGGAGGCAGGTCAGCTGAAGAGCCATGGTCCGTTGTCTTTCTTAAAGGTTTATAACGCGGGTCACATGGTTCCGATGGATCAACCTAAGGCATCGTTGCAAATGCTAACTAACTGGATGCAAGGAAAGCTCAGTACGGTCGTATAAGATAGACAAAATCTTTCGAGGCGTTCCGTTAATCAAATTTGATGACCTAACCGACCTCCTCTTCAAACTCCCTATTTGAAGTGTAGTCTTTTTTTCTACAAAATGGTAGAAAATGATTATGTTACACAGGGATTGTGGTACGCGGTTATTGTTGATAAAAAAATGAACAGGAATTGAATACCATTAAGTAAGTTTATGCATTTTATGACGAATTCCATTAAGTATAAAGTATAAAGTCGTCAAATTCAGTTCATAAATCAAGCTCAAATTGAAGATTCAGAATTATCCGTTCTAATTGGTTGAAACCGACCAACGAATCAGAACTGAACTGATTTCTGGTTATAGTTTTTAAAATTCAAGAATCATTCTATACCTGGTCTGATTTTGGACAGTTCAGTCCATTCTAGTTGTGGCGTCCATTTTAGTTGTGGACGCCACAATTTAAGATTACAATATACTCTATTTTTTAACTTATACATGAGTGATTTTTGTGTAGGGAGATAAATATGGATCAGTTACTAAAAGAATGGTTAGAAGGTTTTATTTGTAAATGAAACGTAAAGATATGAAGTTAACTACGCTTTCAAGTTTTGAACGTTTCATTTGTATGCTACACTTCTTCACAATTAAAAATTTATAAGACAATATAAGAAGAACCACAATACATCTACACTTAAAACTATAGATCATTTCACCTACCTTAAGATGGCAAGCTTGAATGTTTGGTTATTGTTGGCACTGACTGTTGGGAGAAAAACGAATCTAATGGAATAATTAGATGCAGCGGAATTGAATAATTCTCCCCACCTGTGTAAATC
>JAYMTP010003790.1:0-16254 GCA_036897365.1 Geranium brycei | reverse complement strand
AAAATAATATTTTGAGTATATATTTTTATTAAAATAATAATTTTTAATACAAATTTTATTAAAAATAAATATGTGAACATTTTTTTGGTTTGGAAACGGAAAACGGGGAATCCCCGAATTCGACGGGGAATCCCCGATCTGATTCTAACGGGGACGGGGATTGCCAAATCCGCCCCGTTGCCATCCCTAGCTTGTCGGAGGAAGACGAGGAGCTTCTCCATCTTGAATTTGAAAAGTATTTATTTTGTAGGGTTAGGGTTAGTTTCGTGATGATTAGTAGCATTTATTTGTTTGTTTTTCTAGTTTCCATAGTTTTATGAAAAATCTGTGCAGTTACTTGTGATGCTCCAATACCTGGAATACTCTTAGCTCATCTTAACATATCTGTGATTGGTATTCAAAATTAGGGATGGTAAAGATAAGAGACCACAGTTAGATTAAATTGATGGCATAATGTAAAACCCTGTATGAATCCTAAAATCCATACAGAAAAATGATATAAATCATTTAAAAGTAACTGAGATACAAGATAATTGAAACATTCATTTGTAATCTCATTATTTTTTCTTTATCCCACCTTACTCAATATTGATTTGAATTTGACGGTAAGCTGCAAGTACTAATTTGACGCTTTCTAGTTGTTTCTTGACATGTAGCCCTAAGAAGTAGCACAAAATAAAATGAATGTTGTTGAACTCACATCATCCACATCTATGTTATTTAACTTGGTCAGAAGTTTACAATCACATTGAATAGACTATATTGGATCTTGCGAAGATAGGCTACATGGAATCTTGCACAATAGACCATATGATACAAACGAAGAAAGATAACATGAACAAGTAATTCCTCATTCCCCCGAACCAACCAACCAACCAACCAACAAATAAATTGACATAATCAAGTAGGTAAAGATACAGTGCCTGCCTGCCGGCCCAGTGTATTCAGTATATCGAGATGGTGTTTTATAACCGACCCTATGCAGAAGATTTGGGTATCTTGTACTGTTTCTTGAGGAACTGAGAAGCCTCTGTATCAGTCCTGTGACATAGAATTCTCAGTAGAGTCTTGGAATCGGCACCCAGTCTGCTTCCTCCACCTTGACTTTCTAAGCTGCTCGCCGATCTCAAGTCCTCAATTAATTCTCGTGTCTGCAACCACAAAATAAGTCACATCAACGACATCAGTCTTTAAATACAGATTTTCTACTCTGCTCTGAAGGACTACCAAGCAAAATATTATCTTTTGCTCCATCAAAGGTATATGTATAGCTCACCAGTATTCTGATCTCTAACCTACCAAAAGTTTTATTTTGGTCACTTTCTTTAGCTTTTGTTTTGGGTCGATTCTCAACTCTTTTTTATCTTCTAAAATGGAAAGGGTGTTGTTGGAAATTCCCCAATTCTAGCAAGACTCGGCAATGCATTTTTGTATGAAGAAATGTGTAGGCCCACAAAAGCTAACCTCATGGCTCTGCAACTTAATTACTTGCCGAACACGTGCGACTTGATTTTCAACCACTCCTCGAGGAAGTCCATCTCCTCCAGAAATAAAGAACTCCTATAATGTACACACACGTCATGTAAGAAAGTAAACATAAGATGAAATCTCACATGCGGAGCCATAAACTTATGAACTTATCATTTGCCTGATAATCCTTGTTTACATTTTAATGCAGTCCCAATGTTACCTTTAGCACCTCCAGATCTTCTTCTAATAGTTTTGCATCAGCTGTGGAGAAAAGTCGTAATGGACCTCCGTCCAATATAACACGGAGCAACCCATCCTAGCACAGCAACATGTCAAATAAGACAAAAGTTAGGATTTAGTAGATTTTTATAAAGAGGAGACAAGGAGGTACATACCAGTGAGGCTTGAAGCAGACTTGTCACAATGCGATCCCTAAGTGGTTCCATGATTATGTCACATAGTTGATTAAGTTCCTGAAATATTTACAATGACAACCAAACTTTAAACCCGAAGCATAGCTGGCAGAAAATGTTTAGGCAACATAATGTTTGTTGGTATATCAAAAATTACATGGCACTCATTTCTGTTGGTCACATTATGAAACTGGAATGACAATAATAAGGTGTTCTGGGTTCTGGCCATAGTCCAAATCCTTAGATTGATGGATTCAGGACAAACATGGGAATGGAAGAGGAATGTTCAAACATGCGCACATCAGAAGTTATAATTTTCATTTGTACACAAAGCTACAATGCATCTGCACTGTCTAAAGTGCCTTGCTACATTTTTTTCCAAGCATGAGTCAAAATCAAAGAGTATCCCAAGAAACTAGCTCTCAAGCGAAAGAGAGAGGGAACTAATATTAGGTAATCAAAAACCCAAGTAGGAAAAGGAGTATCAGCAAAGAAAATTCTCTAATGAGTTTCAATATAAGGAATTAAGGATTAAAATATATAAGCTCATGTTCCAATCTATATTTGCCATAAAATGGGAAATGAAGTGGTTCAATTACTTGACTAATATCACAATATACTACACAATAATGCAGTTGCGCAAGGAGATAAATCTTACTGTATCAAGTGGTTCAATTAGTGCTTCCAACCTAGATTGAGAAACACTTGGTTTATATAAGTTTTCAATGAATGCCCCCCTAAGATCCCAGAAGATAATTTTAGTTCCTGAAAAGAGCAAATTCTTAAGTAACCATGAATTGTTTCTCAAGGAAACAGTAAGATGGAAAACACACGTCTTACTCTTACCAGTGAACTCACAAAGGCGGTCAATTGCAGCATTTATATCCTGTCTACTCCCATCAAATGTGTCCTTCTGCTTGAAACTTTTGGACCTCTCATCTGTGGGTTTCCCTACAGACAATGGGTGAACGTAACAAACATTAATAAAAAATGTGCCCATGTTTATAGCCTGATGTAAATGCAGCTGCATTCTGTTCTTTTCAAGGATAATATGATCAATATAAATTCAGATAGACCTTGGGGGAGGGCTGGGGTATTACTGATATATAGAAGTATCATTAACAATGTGGCACGCTAAACCAGACACAATAACAAAAATTTGGCTACTGATAAAATAAACCATCCTAGCTAGTAAAAACCAGACAGCTAATCATACACAACGAGGGGTTAAATCACCAAGAATATATCTACCAAGTCAAGCCCAACACGAGAATGATGGATGCTAAGCCAATGCATTACTTCATATAATTAATCAATAACTAGCCAACCAGAATCAGCAGGTATACCAGATAATGATGTCCTTATCTCAGAAAATACCTAATCAATAACATATTCTACCAGACACTGGAGAATCTGCTTTGTTCTTGAATTTAGCTTAGAACATAGACAAAAGTAAGACATCACATCGGTCATTTGGTGTTACACACGGTTGGCTCAAGGGCAGCAATAAGGGGAAAGATTATTTCTTTCTGATTATATTCCCCCTTTATTATATTTCCCTTTCATTATTTTTTCTTTTATTACTTTCCTTTATGTACTATTTTCCTTTTGTGTCTCTACTTGGCAATAAAGTAAGTAGACTATAAGAAGGGGATGAGAAGTTTAGGATAAAACATGTCAAATTTGTCAGATTAGTCTTGTAATTGAGCCCTAGGCTGGAGAGAACCACGTCTCTCAAATTCCAGGAACTACCTTATCAATAAAAGTATTTTATTATCTATTTATTTCTCCAATTTTCTCTATTCTAGTCAATACTTTGTAAGGGTTTATCATTTGGTTGGAGAAGTTATTCATAAATGAGATATGGCTCCACTCGCATAACTAGAATTAGTATAACATGATCGGCTTTGCTTGATCCCATTTGTTGTCTCATTGATTCTGGTATTCTCCCTCTAGGGTGCTCGGGCACTTGGCCCTTAGAACTGACTCCCCTTTTAATAATAATTTGTTTGTTTTGCTGATAAAGAAAAGGTTATATGCTCAAGTACATACTCATAAATGTCTGGCGCTGCCTTTTCATCTCCCATCTTTCCAAAATGCTATCTTCCAGCTTATTTAGTTGACTAATTGCATACTGTTAAAACACAAAATTGCATGAGAATTTCACACATCAAAGATTTTGGATAATATGCATCGGCATATAAATGGGGTATTACAAATTTACAATACAATAATGATTTTTATACACAGCAACCAAAGTCTATAAAACTAACATAAAAATTTATGTCCTTCCTGAAAAACAGAGAATGAGTTGTCTTAAGTAAAAGGAGAAGCTTCAACTCACATATAAAGTATTTAGCTGAACACACAGAGTAGGCGTTGTTAGGACATTGATTTCGATGGACCTTTTCTCATCAGGCAGCCTTGGATCAAATAGTTCCTTTTTAACAAAAGCCTTAATTCCTACTCCCTTACTATAGCGTGTTAGAATAGGCACTGGTGGTATTAAATCATCCTTGCTAGCTGCATGATCAAAATAACACGTAAAGGTCCATATTGTAGACCTGAGGAGAAATAATAATAATAAAGATAAACACAAATCTCTGTAGAGAAGAACGTAGAACTGGCAACATAGATATTGAGAGAACAGATTAGAACATACAAGAAACTAATCATACAGAAACGCCCGTTAAGGCAAAAAAGTATAAAAAGATATACAGAGTACAGCAATTAAGAACATCAAGTGGTATCATGCCGGAGGGTTAAGCAACCACTAACTGGAGAAAGATGTAGGAGACAACGCGGTCAAGAAAAGCTATGATGTAATGCACCAATAAAAACTGAATGGGAGTTTCTTTCTTCTTTTCATTTTTTATGTTTCTTACCTTTGATATGAACGAGTGGAATTTCTGGAACTTATTAATACATCATTACACAACTATAGCACAGCTTCAAATGCAGGAAACTATCACCAAGAGGACAAGGGATCTGGTTGACTTGCAAAATCTTTGTACAAGTTTAACGGTTAACCCTTAATAGCATGGGTTCCATGTGTTAACAATGTGTCATTAACTGAACATGAAATCTACACATGCATAAGAGATGTTGAACAGAAAAAGGAAGAAAATTAACTGAACATGAAATCTACACAAACACGCTCCAGAGTAAGACAGATAAAGGTTGAAATAGGGATGGGAAAAAAATCCAAACCCGACGGGTACCCGATGAACCCGTCCCGATCGGAACGGGTGAAACCCGAATTTTTGCGGGTTTGGGTTTTTGAGTGGGTCGGGTGCGGGTCGACATGTACCCAATCCGATTTCGACCCGCACCCATACGAATTTTAAAAATATATTTATCTATTAATATAATATAATTTACAATCTTATTAATTTTTTTAACAAAAAAGTGAAAAACCTAAATTCTAATTACCCACTCACGCAAAAAAACCTAAATTAATATAATATAACATCTATTTATATCATTTTTTTGCTTGTATTGTAAAAAAATAGTTGATTAAATTCGTATTTGAATTTCGGGTCGGGTTTCGGAGAAAACCCGTACCTGACGGTTTTTTCGGGTCGTCACGGTGGGCAGATTTTTTGCGAACCGAGCACCAGCTCGAAGCCAACGGGTTCAGCCAACCCGTTGCCATTCCTAGGTTGAAATGAAATGTGTCATTTCAGCTTGTTTGGGATAGAACATGTATTGCTCGAGGAATACAGAACATATAAAAAATTTAGGAAGGGATGTGCTATTATATATAGCAATTCAGTGACATTCTGTTGAGAGATTAAGTTTGTTGAGGTTTTCTAGTTTTTTTTTCATTTCTCACCATTTAAGTTTGAACTTTGAAGGCTATTTAATATTTTTTTTATAAGCTTCGGAATTTTATTGCACAAACAAAATAAAACAATTTGAAAAGAAAGAGAAACTAACAAAAAGTATGAAATCTACCCAGAATCCACAAGGATGCCCACCCAGAAGTAAAAAGATACAAAGTCAAAGAAGGGAGAGAGAATGAAGAGTGATTCGGACTACGGGAGAGGGGCAATAGGGGTTAGAGCTGGTGCAGGAAAGTCACAGGAGTCTGCCAGAATAGTGACCTGATCGAGGCCTGGATCGAAAGTTGTAACCTGGTTCTATCCAGGCTATACGGAAGTTGGATCAAGAGGCTCAAATAATGCTTGATCTTGAGAAAGGTGATAGATGGGGTCACTGCTTCGCCTTAAAAAATAAGTGTGTTTCTTGCCAACCAGATGTTCCAGGGGAAAATGCTGAATATGGGGTTCCAGAGTGTCCGATGCTTTTTGGACTGAGGCCGGACATTTTGATTCATATGAAGTTATATTAAACAAGAAAGAAATAGTTCACCTTCAAGGTAGAGAACTGAAAGGGTGTACACGCACATTTCTCCTAGACAGAGTATTGCTACTCAAAAGGGATGCATAATTCCTATAAAAGGAAATGACATATATCCATAATTAAGATTGTACAAGTAGCCCATACTCACCCAACTTCTCAGTGACATTATTTGCAAAAACTTGAAATGCATTGTCAATACCACGGAACAAGCTGCTCAACTCTGTAGACCTCATTGGAACTTTAAGAGCAAAGAATTGATCAACAGTCTGCAGTTAAAAGATATATTAATATATTGAACATAGATATTAGTAACATATATGCATGACATGATTATGGAGGAAAATGTAAGTACTGACGCTGATAAGTACTTTTGGCACAGCAAGTTTGCAAACTGCCATAAACAAATTGCATGAATAAATTGATAAGACTAAATTTAGTATTTTAATCGTGTGAACTTAATCCCAGTTCAACAATGACCAAATACAATCCATAAGTTTTTGTTAGTGTCCCGCATCTAAAGAATGTGAAACAACTTCCACTTTATAAGCATCTTGTGGGACCTCTATCTACGAGCTTGAACTTTTAGGTGGATCAAGCTTTAACATGATATCTTTCTTTTTTTGTAAATGCAGAATCTAAAAAAACCTATCCAAAAAAGAGGAAAAGCCAAAAGGCAAAGCTAGGGGGAGAGGGAGGCAGGATCACAAGATAGAGGGGAGTGACTCCAAAGCTCCAAGTGCTGCTGAAGCTTGGGAGAGTCAGAGCTGTGAAGCAATGGTAAAGAAAGACCCAGGTGCTTGATTCTGAGGAAGACAACAGCAGGCGAATAACAGGATCCATTGAAGATAAGAGCATTGCGAAATACCCATATGTGCCAACAAGTGATGTCGACTAGAGGATCCCAAATCTTCATGTGACAGCGCGAGGGAACCAACGAACTCCAAGAGAGCTGCAAGAGATACCCACCACTGAAGCAGAGAAGCCCAAATTATTTGGGGCCAGGAGTGGTGGAGAAGAAGATGGTCATGTCTACAAAGGTGTGCCTGCGATAATTATCATGTTTCCAGACACGTGAGCTAGAGAGAACAAACACAGAGGAGTTCCAGACTGAAAGGGTCATCCCAAATTGCTCAGAGATGGAGCATAGACAAATGTCCACGCAGGGAGAAGCCGCAACGATGAAAGAAAGACTGGTTGATAATCTCAGCTTTCGTCTCTTGGATAAAGAAAATGAATGGGCTGTGTTGACGGATAAGATTGGTTATGGCTTTGTGTTTTGGAGTAGCAGTGATACATTTAGCATTCCGTGAAATAATCCTCATTGAAGGATCATGTAAAGCTCTTCCCTCACATACTCTGATCACATTGTTAATTGTCTTTAGTTGGGAAATAATCCATTCCTCAGAATTACAGGGAGAAAAGGCAAGAAATTTGCCAAAAGCCCATGCCTTTTGAGTTTGGTGGCGCTCCGCTTTGTTACGTGACGATGAGAGAACAGAGGTAGAGGTAGAGGCAGAGGAGTTTGAGTTTGGCGTGTCCTTGTTGTCGAGAGGCAAGGCTTATGCCCGAGAAGAGGCAACATTGTCCTTTTTAAAATCGATACGAGATAAGTGCAGGTCCCAGGATTCTTATCAAGTGGATAATTAATTCACATTATTTAGATGTGAGACATTTTAACACCCCTTCGCATGTAAGCCTACACGTGGACTAAGAGATCACACCACGAATTGGGAAGACAACACAAACAAATCACATTGGGATCGAAATAGGCCAAACCATCTTGGATACCATGTCAAATTTTGATCCACCTAAGAGCTTAAATTGATAGGTGAGGAACACCAACTTGCTAGTCATGCATTGTAAGTGGTTCAAAACACTAGAAATTGATAGATTGGCATCAACTATCATATAATACGCAAAGGAGAACAATTTTGTTCGGTCCAAAAAATAAATAATGCTGGTAATCATTATTCATCACATAAGCAATTAAGCAATTAAGCAATTGATTTATTCTAGAAACATATACTGCCGCCACCACAACTATGCTCTTGTTGTGTCAAAGAAAAATGGCACCATATGAACAAGTGCACAAACAATATTACCAAGTACTTGGTCTTGAAAAAACAGTTATAGGAAGGCCAATAAAATGACTATGCATTCATACCTCCTCAACAATTCTGTAAACTTCAACAATTGAACTCCCATGCCGCAGTTGAGCTGATATTGGTTCCCATCGCTGTAGAAGGATTTACATGTAAATTGTTATAAATCTAATGAAGCTCTTAAGCTGAGGGGAGGAAGAAGCAATAATAGGGCAAGTGGAAAGTAAGACTATAATGGATATACACAACTTAGACACTGTGATATAGTGATATAAAACAATTATTCATGACGGAATCAATAATAAGAAAAATAGACAGAGATAAATGACTGAAGGGAAGACTAAACAGCATGTTTCACTCTTCTACACGTCGAATAAGAAAAATGAAATATAAAAGCCACTCATAGTTAACAAACGAAGTTTAGAATGCACCTCCTGTTGAATAGCACGTTCAATCCATCCTAAAATTCTCCCCAGCTGGGAATTGAGCCAACGCATCACTAACGTTCCAGATATAGATTCTATCTGCACAATAGG
The DNA here is from genome assembly GCA_036897365.1 of Geranium brycei. Classification (NCBI taxonomy): domain Eukaryota; kingdom Viridiplantae; phylum Streptophyta; class Magnoliopsida; order Geraniales; family Geraniaceae; genus Geranium; species Geranium brycei. The sequence goes on along the minus strand of JAYMTP010003790.1, from coordinate 7,368 downwards.
TAAGAAAATAAAGATGATGAGCAAAAACAAGCTGTAATGCAAGTCAGATACAGCTGCAGGTCAATGCATACATTACACTTAGATTGCAATTGTGAAGCAGTTTTTATAATTCATTACCTCTTCATCAGCATTGCAGTAAACTTACTTCACAAAAGAGAAAAAAGAAGAAGAGGAAAACGTAAAAACTTTAGGCAATAACTCATCTACTTGACCTGATATGGAGTTAGTTTTCTGCAATAGGTGTCACCAGTCCCCTCTTCACATGTGGAAATGATTAGAGACAATATATACTGCTCCAGGCTATCCGCTGCCGGAAAAACAGTTACAATATCCTCAGTGAGATGTTCAGCACCATCTAGAAAAGGTTTCTGCAAAGAACAGTCTGGTTAAACCTGTTCATTTCGCAAGAAAGTTCAGGCTGTATCAGGAAAATTTATGCGTGAAGTTTCACATCAAAAAGATGTGGATTCACTATCTTAAATAACATGTATAGGCCTCCACCTATCAGCTTCAGCTTTTAGGTGGGTCGAGCTTTAACACAAAGTGCAACTCAACTTTCAAATAACCTTACCAACTTAACCCCATATAGCTTATGGAGGAGCGATGCTGAAACTACAGTAGCAAGTGGATGCCTCTGAGATAAAACTGGCATGAAAACAGAAGCATCCTTTTTAAGAAGATTCTTGGTCTCTTCAGCAAGTAATCCCAGAGGATGTTCATGTGTTGTGCCTGACTTTTCAACCGCCTGCAATACCTGTACATGGAAAAGGGAAATCTCAGGGAAAATGCGCCTTTTACTTGGAGACTATTTGTCTAACAGAGGAAAGGTAGTATCAATAATTTTAGTTTACATTATTCGTTGGACTATATTGGTACGCATATATTAACAATAACCTAGAAGTACTTCAAATACAACCAGGCCAAATTATAGAGCCAATACAGAAAAGGAAATCTCTTAGCTTGGCATATGCACACCTCAAAATGTATGATGAAATAAAAACCACTGCATGGGTATGAAATGACCATTGTTTTGCAACCTGGTGAGAACTTATGGAATACAGTCAAATAAAGCATATTACTAAGTACAACGTCTCTAATAGTGATATGGTATGTTATATTGTTATCTTCATAACAGCATCACGGGAAAATGAGAATGTAGGACACACGCACACATATGCATGAGTCAACAAATTAAGATATATCACACCATAACCAGTATAAGACTTACCCTTGTAAATGCATGCTTCATAGATGATGATATATATAATTCTATTTGATCCTGATCCGTGGAAGAGGTAGATTGCATTGCCTGTGAGAAACATGAAAGATGTATCATTATTCATTAACCATTAGACCGAAAACTGCATTCTAGTTTCTGCAAAGACAATTAAAAATAACTATGGGGCAGGTAACTTTCAATAAAGATTTTATCAGAGGCAGAAGTGAAAAGATTCAGAAGTGTCTCCTATGATATTCTGTACTTTTTACTGCAGGTATAAATAAAAAGAGGTATCCATACAGCTTCATTTTCTTCCAAAAGAAGCCTCCGAGCAACCATTGCAATTCCTAGGACGCTCTCCATCATTCGTGATCCCTGCAAGGTAAATATGAAGTATTCTGATACTGAAATGCACGAGTAGTAGATGATTATAGAAAGAAAAAAGAGTGGAGAGAGTTGTGTAGGGCAGGCAAAGAGAATAATGTGAGATTCTTAAGAAGAACAAACCCATGTTTCCATCTTACCTGGTACAAATACAATAGAAGTCCAGGACGGCATATATTATGTAATTCATAAGTTTTTTTAAAACAAGACTTATCCGATACATATTTAGGTTCTTAAATCCAAATAAGTTCACCTAAGTTTCAACATTTGCACATAACATGCAAATTTACAACAAGTGTGCTTCAATTTATTTATCATTAAGAAACAATTATTCAGCTTCCAAGCACCCCCAAATTGTGCTTTTCTGAAAAGAAGGCAATAGAAATATAAAAGAAAATATCCAAATATTTTTTCTACCGTACCACAATACATCACAGTTTACAAATACTGAGTTTCAAATAATGTGATTCCACAAACCTCAGCAAAGTGCAGATGGTAGTCTCCTAGCTGTTTGTCAGCCCATTTTTGGATGGGTAATAAAAAAGACTGTAAGAAAGAAAATTCCCGAAAGCCTTCTTGACCTCCAACTTTTGAGCACAAACTTTTCAGGTGTAACCTCTCTTGTGGACCACGTTGTTCCTTCAATGGTACTTTTTTCAACTGTTCAATTGCATGTTGTAGTAGCCGCTGCTCGCTCGTGATAGCATACTGTGATGGCACAACCAGACAATAATAATAAATGGTGATAATGAAGACGACAATGATGACAAAATCTATCAAGAGAAGAAATTGAGAATGCATCAAGTCCAATATGAGACACTGGCATTCCTTGATTTTCAGTAATGGAGTCAAGCAATCCTCAACAACAACAACAAAGAGCATTTCATATGTAAGAGAATTCCAACAGTTATTCTAACATATGTGTCAATCAAGGTTAGAACTTTACATTAGAAGAAGATTTTGGCTATAATACCTGTCGAAACAATACCCATGCATAGCAGGTGTAATGGATGGTTTCTGTAACCCCTAAAACTTTCCAGGTTGACTTGAAGAGCTCAAGAATTTCTTCTATTTCCTGAAATGAAGATATGACAGAACTGACCACATCAACAAATCACAAACATGAAGCTGTGGTCCATTGCTTTTCAATTTTATTGAACAATTGGCTTAACTACAATTTGGTTTCAGTTAGTAACGCCAGTTAAAATAGGAACTTTTAGAAAATCATGACATATAACATGATCCATTCAAATAAAAGTTGGTCAATATCGTTAAGGTATTTCACGGAATATCTAAATGAGTTTTTAACCCAACTACTAAAGCAGAAACTAATGCAAAACATGAAGGGAATCCAAAACTGCCAAGTATTATCTGTCATCACAACCATTGGTATAAAATGATGGAAGTACTAACCTCTGTCAGCTTTCCCTCATCTAAAATATCAAAGACGCTGAGAAGAAGTTTCTCATACAGTCTAACATTTAGATGATAGCCATCTGCCCAGTGGCACACTTCACCAGTTAAATCACGCCGGGCCGGCCTTTCGGCAAGTGGAATGGCAATTTCTTTGAGAGTTCTCAAGCATTCTGTACGTTGGAGTTCACCCGTGGAGGGTGGGAAAGACTGGATATTGGAAGTAAAGCAGAAAAGGCAATCAAGACAACAAATACCAGATAAATAGATAGGTAGAGGCATGCTAAAAACACCTTCGAATTAAAGATTAAAAAACCATATCAACAATTACACAACTACTTCATGAAGGTAATAAATTGGCAGTAGAATACTTCTAAACATAGAAGACTGTTATATCTTTGATAAATGCTACCAAGATTTTGACAAGAATAGATTGAAAAAGAAAAAGAAAGAGTAAAATTCTCAAGACTTATTGAAAGCTACCCAAGAATCAAGCCAACAAGGGGGTGTTTAAATTACAAGCTAATATGAGAAGCCCTTGATATGATTAAGGGAAAACACTGGCGAATGAAATTCAGGAATTAAAATAAATAAATCATTACAAGTTGATGATACACAAACCTCAGATTCCTCAATCTTCGCCAAAAGAATCCTCAACTCACTCGCCTTGCGCCCAGATTCCGCAAAACCAACAACGGGATGATTAATAAGCCCCTCCTCCAACATGTTTAACTGTCAGACACGGTACTAAATATAATTAACAATGAACTTAAGAATATATCAGAAACAAAATAGTTTTACGGAATAGAGGTGTGGCCAGGATCAATTTAGAGAGAGAAGGACAAAACTTACCTGCCTTTTTTGCCACCGTATATATGCCTTTTTGTCAGAAAATTCTGTGCGTGAAATACAACACAACAATTCTAGAGGAATCAGTAAAGTATCCATTCTCTTGCCCACTTTTCCTGCGAGAGCATTGAGCAATCCCTGCCTTGTTCTGATGTCCATTGCCTCAGAAATCTGCAAATGCAAGTGAAAACATGAGTGGAGTTACTAAATCACCAAAAATTGGAAATACATAAAGCATGAATCTAATGGATCGTAGTTGATTATCTAGTAACAGCTATAGAGAGGTTGATATGGATCAAGAAACCCTCCAGATCAAAGCAAATCCATCATAGTTTACACGTTTGCAACTAACAAAATAGTGCCATTTTAGAAGAAGGATTTAAGGTACCAAACAAACACCTGAAATACCATTTTTTTCAGAGTTGGAGTAAGAAGATTATACTGACATAAAGAAAAAATACCTCCATCTGAACACGCAAGGTCTCCAACAAACCAACCAAGCCAGGAGCACGTTTAGATTGTGCCACAATGCTTTCGGTTTTACTACGCCCAAGCTTCTTCATCAACCTGGACTTTTTGTCTTTCTTCTTCTCCTTCGATGGTACTATAAGTCCCCTGTTTGATAAAAAAAAATTATAACATGACTAAAATGGAGAACTTATATGAAATGCAAACTAGATAATGAGTGCATACCCTGATGCCCCAGCACATGCCAAAAGGACTTCATATGCAGTTTCACGGAGATCATCATCTGTAATACCTGGAGAAAAATATATATTAACCACCACCACAAAAAGTAGTTTGGTTGTATCTTCCACGTGAATGTCACTGTACACACATCCTATCATTATAATCTCAAATGATCATCAAATGGCTGAAGGCAGCCAACAGAAGATGTGAACATATAATTGTTTATATACACATTGGACGCGGTCAACATGACACACACTGTTGAGACAATATTTGGCTTAGATGGAAAATTCACAATTCCTTCACTGTGATAAAGTTAGGTATGCAATTTCAATAAGGTGGGCATCCCAAGCAATTCCTTGTGTTCGATATGATTTACACCTCTGCCTCCAGTACTCCAAATGTTTCCATCAGCATGGTGGAAATACTATAATAGCAATCTTTGTGGATGAGTTGTGTAGATCCTCTTTACCTGTATAGACCCATCTAAAGTATGGCATATATTCTGTATAGCAATGTAATGACTTGCAGACAAAAACCCTGAGCACCTTTATCCATATTTCAAAAACCAAAAGCTTTTGGCCTTCACACTTTCATCCATATAAATTATCCTTCAACGTCACTTGTATGCGAGCGATGCATCGTGGAAGGTGACATATATATATTAATGTGTAACATGTCATGGTTGTAACCAATTACCTGTTGTGAAGGAAGGCAATCCTAAGATAAGATCAGCAGCATCATTTGGATTTCGTCTTGAAATTCTTCGACTATTAACTTCCTCGATGTCATCATCATCCTCAAAATCTTCGATGTCATCGACAGTCAGCTCACGAACTTGTGTGGAGTTAAATGATTCTGATTTTGATATGTTAAATGACTCGGATTTTGAAATGTTAAATGATTCAGATTTTGATATGTTATTAAACGAATCTGATTCTGATATGCTTGACGCAACAGGTGATGCAGCAAAAGAATGAATTGGTTGCAATGGTGTGGCAGCAGGAATAGGAGGCGGTGCCCTTCTTGGAGGTGAGCCAGAAAATTCTGGTTTTGTAACCAGATAAAATTCATTGGCAGATCCTGTTTTGTTCTGTTAAAAGAAAAACATGATAAGCTTTTTTAAATTGACCAACGCAAACAATATGACACAAGAGCATGCAGAAAATTTTCCATGATGAAACAGCATATTTTGTGTCATATGTCGAGTATATATAAATTGTTATTTACTCAGAAGAAAACATTCCACTCATAACCCATACTGAAGCACGTCATTGTTGGTTATAAGATAAATAAGAAAGCAATAAATGATGCAGTCAAATACATTCCAAACTGTAGCATACCATGAAAGGTAACCCGGTATGATCATGAAAATCTCTAATGGCTTCTGAAAGTTCAAGCATACCACCTACATTAACAAAATGGTAATTAGGAAAAGGAATCCTGATAAAACTAGTTTCTTAATCAAACAACATATGAAGATTATAACACCTTTTTTAGCACAATTGAGAACATAATCAACACTGACTTGGTCTAGATCCACGTCATCAAGTGAAACAGCTCCAGGAGGCATTACCACTTTCTTTATTAGGCTACCGGACAGAATAAAATCAAGAAGTACATGCCTGTCACGGCGGTAACGTTGAAGGATCTCAACGACATTTTCCCTAAATTCATTAAAGATCAGTTTAAAATTAAAGAAACCTGGGTACTTCGATGTCAATAAAAATGAAAAATGCAGGAACTCGTACCCTTCCATCTCCATGGAAAATATACAGCAAATCAAAAACAAAACCCTGAAGAAAATGAACACTTCAGTACTTCAAATTCAAAAACCCTGTTCGTAAGAACTGGATATTCACATCCCGAGTAATGAAATTTCCAGTTAACAGATATGGAATCAAACAAACAAATAACAATTCTGCAATCATACATTATTAACTACAGAACCTATCTACACCGAGTGGAAGAAAAACAAGTAATTAATTGCGATAAATAAACTAATAGTACACTTCAGTACTTCGAATTCAAAAATCACCATGAGATCCGTTTAATTACTAAGAAAAAACAACTCCCGGCAGTAAACCTCACATTCACATTCACATTCACTAAGAAGCCAGCTCATCCAACCGAGAACTATAAATTCCCACTTTCCTTCACCTCAGTTTCTCGAGAAACAAACAGAAACTACATCAGGCTTTGAAACTCGAAACCAAGAGATCTCACAAACGAAGATGTAAAATACCAGAAATCAAGAGTAAAATCGATAGATATTGCCAACAAGAGACGGAGAAGTAGAAGATCAGTGGGCTTACGGTTACTGCTGAAGCATTGAAGAAATGCAGAGAAGACGAATAGTCAAAGTGAGGCCGAGAAATGTCAACGAAGAAGAAGCGGAGCAGTTGAACGGGAAGGGTCGGACTCGGCGGACCACGACGGTTTCTGGTTCGAGTTCAGAGTTTTCTAGAGAGAGAAAGTGGGGAGGAGAGAGAAGCTAATTCGAGCGTTAAGGAACTGAAAATTAGATCTCTATCCAACGCCCATGTTTGTTTTGCACCGCTGGTGGGTGGTAGTTCCAGTTTGTGTTTTCTTCTTCTTTTCCTATCATTTTCTTTTTACTATCATTATTAATTAATTAATTAATAGCATTATTGATAGTAAATTTTAAATATCTGGTTAGGGTAATTACACATAAGTACATCTAACTGTACGTCATTCTCACATAAGTACACTCAAATATAAAACTCGATTTTGCAGTCACTCAAATTACATTTCGTCTCACTTAGCTCTAACATAATTAAATCTAACAGAAT
>JAYMTP010003789.1:0-16254 GCA_036897365.1 Geranium brycei | reverse complement strand
ATATTCATTCATATGTAATATTAATTATAGACAAAATTAATTATATATAATCAAATTTATCGTGTATGTAGCACACGAACTCTAGAATTTATCGGATTAATATTTATTCACCGAACCAAAAAGCTCTGGTTGATTGAATTTATCGTAGTATCTAGCAACTATAATTGATTTAATTTGAAAGCGTTGAGAAGAGAGGGTCTGTTTTTCAAAAGAATCAAAATTGGACCGGACTGAACCGGCCTAGACCAGAATTGGACTAAGCCGAACCTGTCTGGACCGATTTGACCGAGTTTCGGCGAGCTCGTCTCGCTTAGGCCGAAAATAACGGATTCCAGCCGGAATCCGGCGAGTTTCTTAACACTGGGTAGGAGTGACTGAGAGAAGGAGAAAGAAGGAGGAGAGTGCTCAATATAGCATACATTTGAAGATTTCAATGACAATTAGGAGTATTTTAATCATTTCGCATCAAAAAGTAACATTGCTAACTTGAAAGAAAACAAAATATAGTCAAGTGAGTAAATATTCTCAAATGATCTCTCACAAAAAATTGAAATCGGGTGTAGTTATGTGAGAAAGACGTATGATCAACTGTATTTACATGAGATTATTCCTAAAATATATAAAAAAATGGAATAAAAAAAAACCTTGCTTCAATATTCAATTCTCTCAAGTTCTTGAATAAGTTGTTCCTTGAAATCTTTCGATTGAAAATGAGCTCAATTAGACTCAACTTTAGATTTGACAACGCTATAAGGCCCTAACATGGCCAAGTCATCAGATGTAATCTAGAAGGAGAATTAGAACCAAGCTTGGGAACACATGATGAGATATAACATCTCCAATGTGACTCCCTATAATAGCTAAAAAGTTATTGCAGAGAGTGAAAATGTAAAAATTGCACTCCAATGGGGCTCCCTATATGACTCCATACAATAGGGAGCTCCCCACATTTTCTTTCTCATGTAAGGAGAGAAAGTGAAAATGTGGGGAGCTCGCCACATTCTCTCTCATGTTACTTTTATTTATTTATTATACTTTATCTTACTTTACTCTCTCTCCTACCAATTTTTTATTATTAAAAAGTAATAAATATTATTAAATTAATATATGTAGCTTAATTGTAGAGATTATGATTGGAGTTAAACATGAAAAAATAGCTTTCTACCTTAATTCCAATGCAAATCACTCCCTATATTTTTTTAAATATAAAGAGCACCATTGGAAATGCTAAACACTTAATCCATTTCGGGAAAGGAGATATAGATTGTTGTCTGGTATTGAAGAAAGCAACAAGAGAGCGAGAGATAGGGGTGAGCATAATTGCCCGTCAACTCAGCCCAACCCGCTCGCCAATAGACCCAATATATTTAGCTCGAGTATTAAATATGCATGGAATCAAAGTTTTGTTTCTATTGACATGTGTGGTTGGCTTGTAATAGAGTATTTACATCAGTGAGTTTGTATGAAACAAAGACTTAAACTATGTATACGTGAAAACAGAACGGAAATGTTATATTCATATGAATGTTTGAGTTGTGTAATTATTTGATGAATATGCAGCTAAGCTAAGCAAAGCGAACAACATACAGGGAGAGATACACCGGAATGAATGGTTCCTTCCTACTAGGCAGTTGAGTTAAAAGAGAAAGAATGATATAGAAATAGCAATAGATGAATGATTCAAGATTTAGGGAGGTGATTTCCAGCTAAAAAAGATTTGAAAAGAGTGAAAGCTCTGGCGGGTTGGAACATGGGAACTTCATGGCCAGCCCCTCTCACTGTTGCAAAGGTGAGCCCCTCGTACACCTCCGTCCACCCTCCCACCTCCCCCTCTGTGTACCATGGATACCACCTCGTCTTTGTCCTCAGCTTCATATGCCTCACAGAGAACCTTGTTGCTGTCACCGGAACCACCGAGTCCGTGTCCCCGCTGCATTATTATTATTATTATTATTATACATTCACTCTTCAACAACAACAACAACAACAAGACACTTTCACTAATCAAAGATAATGAAATACCTGAAAACCCAAATTCTAAGACCAGCTGCTATCAGCTCCTTGTAGATAGGCAACACCGAGGCGTCCGAATCAGTCCAATACTTTATAAGCACATCACTACATCCCCCATCATAATTAACCAATCAATATATCTAATTACACAAAGAAACGCTCCAACAAAAACCAATTAATTACCTGCAAGCAGTCCATTTGTAGGGAATATTTCCAGTGACATTGGCATGCATGGCCTTCTGCACATCCGGCCTGTTATAGTACTTTTCTGCATAACTCTCTGTGCACGGATCGTAACCAGCAACTCTACGATGCAAAAGCGTGTTCTTGAGCCTCGCGGGCCTGCTAGAGTTTGTATTGTTTGGGGATAGTGATAAACAAGATGGTGTGTATATGTTGTACTGATCAATACCCCCAAATTCATGGTTCATGGCATAGCTCACTGCCTTGTCACACTTATCCGATGCTTTCTCAGACGTGAAATTGCAGTATTTGAGAATCGATTTGTATGTTTCATCTGAGATCATGGAATGGCTCCACCAGAATGTCACTGTCCCTATGCTGTCATAGTAATTGTCCATAACAGCATTTCCCACCTACATATATATAAATGTCACAAACATATAAACTCTTACACATAATTAACAATGTTAAGTTACTCGTAGCAGCGTAGATCAATCACTTACTATGAAACCTTTGAGATTGATGACGGGATGGGACAATTTTTTGTTGTAGTCGTGGATTTTCTTTGCCAATTGAGGAACATAATGGCCTAGAAAGAAGCATCAAGAGAAAGAAATTCACAAGTGTTGGTAGAATATATAATATAGATGTGTGTATATATATACCTGCATAGCTCTCTCCAGCAATGTAAAAGTCTCTGTACTTATATTGTGGGAATCTTGACATCCATCTGATGAGAAAGATGAGAGCATCCTCAGCTATGTGCCAAAAGATACACAAATTTGAATTATCATAAGCATATTCATTAATGGGTTTCAATTGAAACAATAGATGATATGTATATGTACCTGTACGCTTGTCCCCAGAATTCTTCAGATCAGAGCTTGTGTTTGTGTAAGAAAACCCAACACCAGCGGGCGATTCAAGAAATAAAATATTTGCTTCTGAAACCAGAAAAATATGATGACAATTAGCAAAAGTGAAGTCAAATGGAATGGGAAATGTGTATGAATGTACCTCTAGTCCAAGAGAAATGGTTTAGATAAAGAGAAGAAGAGGTGTTATTGATCCGAAAAGGACCGATTTCCTCAGATGCTCCATATGCCACTGATGAACATCCTGGCCCTGCATCCCATCCATCCTCATTAACAATCTACAACTATGCATTTTCATTTTTAACAGAATGTTTTTAGTTGAAAACCATCAAATAAAAAAAGATGGGGTGTAGATTCAAATCCTTTATATGGATTCTGTTCAACCAAAAGCACTACTTACTGCAAGGAAATAAAGAAAAGTGTCTTCACTTTTCAGCCTCACCTACCTCTACCTCTGCATCATATCTTTTGTTTCAAATTACAACTGTGTGAACAATAACAATTGTTTGACTTTACAATGACATTGTGACAGTAAACATAATAATAATAATCATGAGATTTAGTTAAATTTGAAAAGGGTGGAGTAGTGAAAGAGAGATATAATGGAAAATGGAAGGGAATATAAGAGTCAGTGCAGCGGAAAGTGAAAAGGAATATTACCCAAATCTCCCTTTCACGTGCCATTTTCCCTTTCATTTTCTTGTTTTCTTTCATATATCAAGTCTATGCCCAAATCATATAAACGGTCCTTTTATTTGAAACTATTCTAATCACTTGTTTATTTATATGCTTTCCAATTAGACATTTTACATGAAAAAATAAGTGAGGTTACCTCCATTGAGCCAAAGGACAAGAGGCTTGGTGTGAGGGGTGGTGATGGCTTCAGTGAACCAGTAGAAGAGGGCGCGGCCGTGGCGGGCGTTGACGGTAATGTAGCCGGAGAATTGACAGAATGTGACCGGCGGCTGTCCCGGAAGGTTGGAGATTCTGTCCAAGTGTTGTTGTTTGGGCAGAGCAGCAGCAGCAGCAGTAGCTATGAAGAAGAGAAGAACAAGTGTAGTAGTATGAGTGGAAGGTGCCATTTGCAGGTGGTTGACTAAAATGAGATGTGAACAAGTGTGTAGTGTAGATATTTATTTATAAAAGAATGGAGAGTGAGTGTCTGTGTGTTTATGTTTGGCCCAAACCAATTCTGGTTTTGTATAATTACTACTTCTGCCAATGGCAGCTGTCTCTGCCCCTCTGACTCTCTCCTCTCATTTAAATCCAAATTTCCAAATAAATAAATAATACTCATTGGCCCCACAAATTGAAATCGGGATCCCAACTTGCTTCTAAGCAACCCAGAAGCAACTTCCACCTTCATTAATGCATTACCTCTCTCCCATAAACTCCAACGTTACATTTTTATTCCATCAAAACAATTTCCTTACCTTCCCCGAATGAAAAAAAAAAACAAACAAATTTTCCAAAATTGAAAAATCAATTTATAACATTTGTACCCATTTTCATTATCTTAATATTAATACACTCAATAATGTTACTTTTTAAAATCGTATCCTAATTTTAAAATTTTTGTTTAAAATACTTCAAAAAAATTTAAGCAATATTTAGCGCAACAAAAGTTAAATTTAAGAGGATATTTTTTAATATCCAAATTGATCTCGCTCTAAATTGGGACATTAATTTGATGAATGAAAAAAAGACATTTTTACCCTTAACTAAATAATGCATACAACTTTATAATGAATGGAATATTTGTCTTATAACATAAAAAATAAAAGAATTGAAATTAAATAGGAAATGACCCTTATGCCCTTCTCTTCAACATTTATCCCCTCCTCTCACCATCTTTGTCTTCTTCGTCCTTCAGCCTCTCTGCCTCCGATCGGGTGGTGGTCCTTGCCTGGGACCTGGAGATTCACCGCCGGAGGGAGGCGGTAACTGTGCCCAGTAGAGAGAGCAAGTAGTCGTCAATGGGGATTGCGTCGTAATCGTCCCCAATCTGGAGGTTGGGAAAGATCTGGGTTGCTTATCGGCTCGATCCAGGTCAATCAGATCGATCCCCTCGCCTACACTCCGCCACTACCGGCGTCCTCTTCGTCCTGGTCACCTACGACCGGTTCTCCTGCGGCTCCGAGCAGTGGGGTCCCGGATTCACCAACGACGGCAACCATTTTGGCATGTCCTAGCAATCCGATAAGTTGGTGTTGGATAAAAGTGTCCAAAAATGGTAAAGTTAAAATATGTTTGAACTTGTGAATGAGTCAACCTGAGCCGTGATTATGGAATGTTTAGACTCGATTTCGAGTGATGTTGAACACACTTATATAATCTAGGATATAAGATCTTTCCGACGGTATATCACGAGCTCTAAACAGACAAGAGGTGAATGAGAAATTGAATATCAAACATGACCACTTGAAATGGTGTTGAGAAAAATGAGTTGTGCAGAAAATTTGGAGGCCGGAAGCCCGACCCAATTTTGCTAAAGCCCAAAAACAAATTTGTTAACAAAGTTTCCCTATTGTGATTGGAAAATATTTTATTTCCGAATACAATTGTAATTGGAAATAAATATTTTCAAATCACAAACGTTTGGGAAATTTAACTTATTCCCCAAGAAAAAAGAAATCGATGAGTATTTCATTTCTATTCCTTTTAGGTTTAAGATTCCTTGAGCTAATAAATATGTAGCTATGCTAGAGTCAAAGACACACCGAAAGATATATTGAGACACAACCTCAAACCCTAGCCGACCTTATCTTTCTCTCTAGTTCGCTCCTCCTCGATTACTCTCTGCAGTCTGGTTAGAGTTTGCCTTCGTTCGTCGTTGTATCTTGGAAGCGATTTGCCCATACGGGGCAATAATCGTCTCAAGGAAAGCGGATTACCGTGCCTCGAAGAAATTCCGTTTTTCCATAGTTCTACTGCTAGACACTAAGAGTTTTACAGCCAGACCCTAGATGTTCTACCGCCAGACACCAAAGTTCCACCGCCAGATCCAAAATATCACGTATAGTAATTCTACGATTATTGTATTGTGATATTAAATAAATAAAGTATTTATTCAATCTGTTTGTCTGATTCAATTCTTATTATTGCATGAATGGATGTATGTTGCTTTAATTATCGAATCGCGTTTATGGACTAACCCCGACATCTAACAATCTTAAGACGATTATTTTTTGTAGTTTTCCATAGAAGTTTCTAACCTAACGAACATGTTGCTTGGTGGAAACAATCTAATTTGATAATTGATCAAACAGATTCGCCGAAACGGTTTATTCGATTTTTTTTCCCAATATCTCTTCTATGATTTTTAGGTTAATCAATTTTGTTTCTTAGTGAAACTTGAAAGAAAGATTAACACAACGATCATAATATATATTATTTAGAATAATCATATTTGATTATTATTTTTAAGTTTATTTTTCAGAGCATTCGACAAGGATCGAAAAACTATCCAGAAAAGTTCTACACTGTCGACGGGTATGTTTGGCTCCAAACGAACCCCTTCTGGCCAGAATCAAATGTGGATATCTGTAGCCCCACTACACCATCCATACAGTAACGTTACCGAAAGTGACCAACTGAAATTTATTGATTAATAATTTATTATAAGCTTGATTATTAATTATGGATTAATGAGTTGTCTAATGAGATTGTGATTATATTTATTATGTAACAATCTATATACGATGAACAGATAAATATTCATTTGAAAAGATCTCAACTGGAGTGCGTTATGAGACATGTATGCACGATAGGACTGGGAACTTGAGGCTATTGATGATGTCCCAAAGAAGGTGTTGCTATTCCCCACAAGACGGTGCTTACCTTGAAGCTAAGGAGATGAAAGTCAAAGTGAGCACCCATGAAGATGGAGAACTTAAAGTGGTGAATTACACCTTGTTTGAGAAAGACAATCTGATTTGACATTGGTCATACATACTCATTTTAAACGGATTTTGAAAATTTTTCCTTCGATAAACTGATTATTATTTTCTAATAGTTGATTGATCTAGTTTTCAAGGGAAACATGTAAGGACGGTTAACACGAGTATTGGAGAGTATTATCCGTTCAGTTTCATTCTGTTCTATATGTAGAATATGTACGGGACAAATCGAACCAGGTTCCAACGTACTAGAACACGGTGGTTGTGTGGGAGAACACGTTTCTTACAAGTAAAAAGAGGTTCACTGTGTAGTAGAACTTTGTTCTCTACGGGTAGAATCTGAAGTTTTGTGTAGTAGAACTTTGTTCTCTAAAGGTAGAACTTGACGTTTTTGTTCTCTGGTGGAACCTACTGACTTTCTGTGTAATGGAAACATGTTCCATACAAATGAAAATAGGTTTATGTGTAGTGGAAATATGTTTCCCACAAGTGGAAATAGATTCTCTATGTGGTGGAAATACGTTCCACTAGCACCAAACCTAAATTTTCAAAATTTGTTGATTTGAATTAATTGAATAATGTCAACACGTTAATTAATTCAATCTGAAAGTGCGAAAGTTGCTGAATCTGCAAAGGTTGTAGAATCTACGAATGCAACTGAATATGCTATTCCAGCCGGTTTAAACGTTTCTGGTGCTCAACTTGAGATGAACCACCAGATGGCACTCATGCCTAGGTCCTACCTTGATAAACACAAGAAGGTTGTTAGGATAGATTTAAGACATGAAAGTAGAAGATGCTCTTGCACCCGTGGTGAAGGATGATCCTCTTGTTGTTGGAGAGGATGTAGATGATGCTACCCAACTCATTGTTGATACATAAACGAAAGGAGATAACGAGAGGACCTGATTGTTAAGATTCGAATCGAGGATTATAATAGAGGTGCCTCCAAGAAGTTCTCTAATCTTACCAGTTAATATGTGGCTAAGGAAAACACGGTGGAGGTCCATAGGGATCCCAAAATGGCAAGAAACCTCAAGCTGGGTCCATGCTGAAACCCAAGGTTAATGGGAAGTGCTTTAATTGCAACAAGCAAGGGCATATGTCTTCCGAATGCAAGATGCTGAAGAAGACAAAGAAGCTTGAAGCTAACACTGTGGATGACATGACACAAGAGATGTCTAACATCGATTTAAGTGCTTAGTTGAGATTTGAAAATTATTTGTAATTTCAGTAAATTTCAAGGTTATGAATAAAATAAAGGGAAACATTTCTTATCTTTATGTCATTAAGTCACTTAAATACATGTATAGTAGAAACAAGTTGATGCACAACCAACTCACATTGAGTATTCAAGAAAGAAGAAAAAGAGGTTGGTGGGCTGTGGGCCAATAAATTAGGAAATCTAAGCAAAGGAGTGGTACGGGTCAAGTTTACTTGCCTAAAAAGTTTGTGTTTTTATTGCCTTTCCCATTTTTGTCTGCTTGAAGTAGTATAAAAAGGGCAGAGCAGCATAGGGTCATCATTAGAGAATTATATTGTAATTGAGCCCTAGGTTGGAGAGAAACCAGGCATCTCGAATTACCTGGAATTATTCAATAAAACCTCCCTTCCGTTCTATATCTATCTCATATCAACTGATACACTACTCAAGTGTATCAATTGGTATCAGAGTACGGTCTGGGAACTATGGTGACACGGTCTGAAGCAAGAACAGAAGCGACGAAAGCAGCAGTAACCCAACTTCAAACCGACATGGAGAACATAAAAATTAAGATGGCGACAATGGCGGGACATATCACAATAATGGCGGGACAGGTGGCCCAACTAGTAAGAACTCAAGGAAACCAACAATTGGAAATCTCGGAGGAAGAACAAGAGAAATTAGCAAATCAAGAGCAAGTAATAAGAGGCGGAACAGAGGGGCAAGTTTTCGTCCCTGGGCAAAAAGCAATGGCAAGTCCTACGAGCACACGACGAGGCACGAACCCAACTACACCCATGGCCAGAATGGGAGGTTCGACAGGGATCGGCTGGGAAGATAGAAATTACTCTCCTCATCCGAATCCGAGATGGGAGATTCGACCTCGAAGGATCGAGCTTGGCGTATTCAATGGAGACAATCTCGATGGGTGGATTTTAAAGGCTGAACGATACTTCGCAATACACCACCTGACGGATGTCAAATGCGTGGAAACAACAGTAATGAGTTTTGAGGGTGAAGCACTTATATGGTTTCAATGGAAAAATCGGCGGAGGCCATTCACAAGCTGGGTGGTTTAAAGGAGACAGATGATCCAGAGGTTTCAGACACTACCCATATGATCATTGTACCGCGAGTTCCTCGCTTTGAAACAGGAAGGGATAATACGTGAATACCGCAAGAAGTTCGAATGGCTAGCCTCGTCGCTAGAAGGAATAAGCGAGCACGTGTTGGAATATGCCTTTATCAACGGTTTAAAACCAGAGATCGGCTCAGAAGTTACTGTACTTTGGCCAACAGGGCTCGAGCATGCGATGGATTTAGCCTGCAAGGTAGAAACTAAACTATTAGTACAATATCATCCCCAACCCAACCACAACTGGGGTCAACTCTGGAACTCCTTTCACACGCTTAGTTCCACCGCGCTAGACAAGCACCAAGGAAGAACCAACTTTTCGTAGGTTATCTTAGGCGGAGTTACAATAGAAAAAGGCTAAGGGGGTATGTTACAAGTGCGATGAGAAATACACTCCAGGCCACCGATGTAAGAAGAAAGAATTACAACTCTTGCTATTACAAGACTACCCTCCGAATGAAGTAGGGGAAGCAAACAGGGACATCGAATTAGAAGAGGCAGAGGCACCTGATGTTGATCTAGAAAGCAAAACTGTGGAGGTATCCCTCAGATCTGTGAGTTGGTCGTGCATCACAAGTTCATGTACAGTGGAAACACGTTCCACTAAGAATGAAAACACGTTCTACTATTAATGAATACACGTTCTACTAATTATGGAAATACATTCCACTAATAATGGAGATACGTTCTATTGACAATGGAAATATGTTCCACTGACAATGGAAATACGTTCCACTGATATTAAAGAGATACGTTCTACTGATGATGGAAACACGCTCCACCGATAATAGGAACACGTTCTATCAATAATGGAAACACATTCCACTGATAATATAAACAGGTTCCATGTATAAGGGAAACACAAACCGAACAGTTTCCAATTATAATGACAACAAGTATATACTACTTAAGCAAATTATTCTTTGGAATAATATGGTCTTAAATATTATATACTGTGACATTAAGTCAATTTGATTTAGTTCACATTATGAATACGCACGGAAAAATTGAAAAACTCCAGTTTTAATTTTGAATAACATGGTTTTTTACGAGAAATAAAATTGAGTTCTTATGATCCAACTCTAAACGAGAGTACGAAAGGACATACAGAACAATATCAATATTTTGTTTGATACACGTAGAGTTTATTCTATGCCTAAACATGTATGAACGATTACTTTAAAAATTATTATTTAATCGATTCCACTCTCATGCGAGACATGTAAAATAGTTTGAACAACGTATATGTTTCTTTGTGAAACACGTGAGATCAACATATATTGAATTTGTTGATTAAAGGTCGTGTGGTCCATCATGTTCAAGAACATAAAGGACAAAATCGAATGATCTTAGTGTATAATTGAAACACGTGCCTAAGACACATATGGGTAAATTAATGATTTCAATTATCCAACTAGAATGTTTGGAATCAAGTTAGAACAATTATTTTCTATTACAGGAAAAACGTTGAATTGTCTAAACTTATTATGTGAAATTGAAATTAAAATTTTAAATGATCAGTTTCATGAATGCTAGTTGGGAAGAAGTAATTCTGCAAAATGTTACTCGCGTATTGAACATTCGCAAGAGAATTGTATTCGGCAACCTCTTAAGCTCACAAGGCGTTAAGATGGTGCAAGGTTGGAACAAGTTTTGACTAAGCATGTGATGCATGTGAGAAATGAATAAAACATTTCATGCAGGTTTAAAGTAAGGAATAAAATAAAAGGGACACTTGTTATGTTTATTTCAATAAGTTATTTGTGTATGAAATGTAAACTTGGTCAAGTTGACTACGAAGCGTTGCATAGGTTAACAAACATAGAATCCCTAAATTTTAAATGTGAATTTACGATAATTCAAAAACTAACGAGATATTCTTTCCTTACGTCACAAATAAATATGAATCGACTGATTTAACCCTTAATGAGTTGTCACGATACATGCGGGGCAAAACTGTATGTCAGTTAATCACTTTTGAAATAAGGTAATCCCGCAAGAAATCAGACAAGATGCCATAGGAATTATGGAAAGGAAATGAACCTTCCAATAATTTCCTAAAATGTGGGGGGTACCTTTCCAAGGTAACAACCATTTACAAAAGGAAATGGAAAATAGATCCAAAACGTTGGATTGTATTTTCATTGCATATGCATTGCATAGTTGTATCGAATCTTGGTATATGAATCAAAGGATTACGATCTACAGAAGAACAAGATAATGGTTGTATGTTGCTTTAATTATCGAATTGCGTTTATGGACTAACCCCGACATCTAACAGAGGTCTGGTCTGAGAGCACGGAGGCTCTGGTCAACATTGTCTCCACCAAGAACAGCATCACCAGGACCGATCAGGAGCCTAATTACTTTCCGATAAAGTTGTACCAATCGACGATGATTATCACTAGTAACAATTGGTTGGGGTACGAATTTCATATGGACGCGAAGCTGGACTAATTTGGTGAAAAGTGTGCCAATACATGTTGATATGGTCTCGGGGTTGTTTGGTTGTAGAGAAAGCTCTGAATTCTTTTGAGAAAAATTGTTGATTACTTTGTCTCGGAGCTCCTCGTATCCGACTAATATTAGGATAGTCCACGTTGTCGATTTCGACATCGGCAATGGAGGCCAGTACGTGAACCTCCTCCATGCGCTCTCAGTCGTCAAGATCATCGCTGTCGGGGATCCAAACTCCAACGACAGGCTCGCCGATCACGTGAATATGGAGACTCTGTTTGACATCTTGGTCTTAGGTCTTTGATTTGGTCTCGAGGTTGATCGATGGTAAAAGAGTTATTTCATATGACACCAAATATTTGTCAAATTTGGAAAGTAGGTAGTGAGGGAATTTTAGACTTTTCACACTTCGACTATGTTAGAATTAACTTATGTTACCCTGAATGTACCCTAAAAATTCTTGAGGTACCTGAAACGAAAATTTTAAAGTTAGGTTACTGATTTTGAAAAGAAACATTGTTGGGTGTAAGAAATTGTCATTATCCCTTATATTATCCATGTGAGTAATGGAGATATTTATGGGAGGAAATAGAATTGAAAGTAATGGTGACTTAGTTATGAGAAATTTGACTACAAAATTGTGAAAATAAATATGAGTTGTGAAATTGTCAATAAAATGGGTAACGAGCGGGTTTAGAGTGGATATTTCTGATCCCAACGACAATTTGATCCTGAACCAATTGATCAGAAATATTTATTATTTTTTTTAGAAGTATAGAAGTGTTATTTTTAATATATCGAGTAGCGTAGGAGTGTTTATGGTCCGGTTACCCGTACCATAAGACGATTTGACAATATGATCCACACCTGTTAGTTTGACAAATTTACAACTTGTGAGCCACATCATAAAGGGTAAATATTGAGGAGTTTTGCTTTGTGTTCCCATAAAACTCATACAAACCTGTTTACATTTCTTGAGACTTTTAAGACCTAAAATTTATACTGATCCAAACTAGAAATTATTATATTATAATTCTACAAAAATTAATTGATGACAATTTAGAATAAGATATTTATGTAAATTAGATGAAATGTTCTAGTCAAGTAGATTTATTAAATCTTAAATAAACAAACTATACACAAAGAGTATTTGGAGAGTCATTTGTCTTATCGAATGACATGATTCTGAGTCTCCATTAGGTGGATTTGTTTAGTCATTCTTACATACGTGTTAACGTCTTATATCTTAATATTAGTTTTTTAGAAAATGGTATGCAATATGGATAGACCTTATGAATATTAATCGCACTACTCAAAATTTTTATTTCTTAACATGTGAATATCATCACCGTATATAAGCAGCCTACATCTTTCAACTTTCAAATTAAGTTTTAATTTGTAAGTGGATTGGAATATAATATTAAATTAGAATTTTGTTCATCTTCAATCTACATTCTCATAATCCATTGGAGGTGTTAGTACCTTACATAAAAAAATATACTAAAGCAACAAACAACCACTTAATAAACTTTGATTTTTGCCATGCGTCCGTCCCAATTTAACTTGTTAGGTGCAAGGACCTTTAAAATTGAGCAATTGGGTTATCAATGGTTGCTAGAGAATGTGTTGTAAGGTAGAGGAAGGGCCTACTTGGCTTGTTAGTTATTAGTAGACATCTCTACCACCATTATTGCTTATTTTTTCCTTTATTTACATGTAATTGCAAGACAGGTCGTGGCCAAAAGGTAGAATAATAAGAGCTAGAATGAAGCACACAGTCAGAGAAGGAGAGAAGCCAAAATGACTGCCATTGTCTTATACACACAGCCTTTTGCTGTCACCTGTTTTGCGGTCCTCTCTTTCTCTACCTATATGAGTATGCGATACATGGACTATCAGTAGATGCCGTGATTATTAATTCCTTTGATTTGGGTTTTACAAAAACAGGACCACATATTATGAGTCCAGATTCTAATCTTTATGATTTAAAATGAATGTAGTGCATGCCAAAAAATTGTCTATTATTAACTAGTTTAAATAAGAAGATTGAATCTTCACCATATATTTAAATTTTAGGATTGCCCCTTAATAATAATTAATAGGTAATTATACCTAACACGTTTTGCGTGTAAGTACATTCAACTTTTCTTATCTTGTCAGTACAATCACAATTTATATTTTTATATCATTGCTTTGGATGTAAGAAATTTCTTCCCTGACCATCTTGTACAAGACGAATTTGCAGGGGAGAAGACAAATTTCAGGAGCTTGGATAATCATTGTACCGGTATACTGATGTACAAAAATATTAATTTTGGTTGATATACATATTCGAGCTCATATCTGACTCCAAAGATTAACCTATTAGGTATAGAGTACAATGTACATATAAACCCTCATTGTTTCTAGTACTCTTCTGATGCGGGACTTTTAATTCATATATGTATCAAACAATCTCCTCCTCTACATAGAGCCCCATCACATCGGGCTTACTCCCCCCCCAAACCCAAACTCTTACTTGGTTTACTCAATCCCACAATGACCATTTTTCATCCTATCTGAGTCTCACCCTGAGTGGAGTCAATAATGGTCCCGGTCTTACAAACTATAAGAGAGTACCAAACTCACTATACCATGAGAGTTTATCGAACCAAACCTCTGATACCACTATTTAGAAAATCTGGTCCTTACCTAAGAGGACACACGGAAGCCCATATGCACATTAGAGCACACATTTGACTCAAAAGACTAGTCTATTAAGTTTAGAGTCCAATGTGTATATAAACCCTCCTTATATCAGTACTCTTCTGATGTGAAATTTTGAACCCACATGTGAACTAAACATTTCAGACCAACAGTTAAGTATGAATAACGACATGCTTTAATAGATCCTGACCCACATTGTCTCGTGTGCCCAATTATCAGTTAAGGAATGAGATCAGGGGGATTCTATTTATTTTTATATTTAAATATATATGATATCCTTTTTAGGTTAGGGTTTCGAATCGTTGTCCTTAAAAACGGTAGGAAGATTGCTTAGTGTCAACAATCTGCAATGAGAGGATTGGGCTGGATGAGGTAGATAGAACTACATCACTATAAAGTTCGTATCTTACTATACGACAATAGTTAGGTTGGGACCTTAGGTCTCGGCTGCCGAGATACAAAGTGACTCGAGCCCACCCTCATCTGCATATTCAATGTGTATGTCGCCCACTTCGATTTTAAGTGTTTTCCCTCCTTCGAGCTCACAAAGGGATAAAATGGTGTCTTTTATCCGACGGTCGTCTTGTCTTTGGGTAAGACTCTAATTATTTGTTCTTAGAATCTATTTTCTGAGTGCTTGCATGCATGTTTTGACGCTTATGCCTTTTTGTTCTTTTGTTGATACTTTTCGCACTTTCATTTTTTCGAACACATTCTTCAATAATATATATATTGAATATTACATTATCAAACTCTATTTATTTGATAATTCTTTCCCACCATCCCAACGGTGTTCGAAATCAAGATTTATTCACAAATAGTATAAGGCCCAATTGGGTGTTCCTTTGGGACAATAATTATATATAAGAAAATCCGTCAATACTAAATTAATTGAATGTCTATAAACAGAATTGAATGGTTGGTCAACCCTGTGGAACCTGTATGTGATGAAAGGAAAGTCAAAAGAGAAGTTGGTGACCAAATCCTCTCTTAGAAACCACATGACATGAAATGGAAAGATTAGAGGTCCTATTACATTATATTAATGCAGCATTTAACATGGATGGGTCAAGTGGGCCACAAAGTTCAGCTCAAGCAAAGCCGAAAGATTTATTATTCGGCTTCACTGCTTTAACATTATGGGTCTTCTCTTGCATTTAATCCAAGTGTACTCCATCCAAGACACTGCTGTGAACTATGACACATTTTTATGTTACTACGGTGAATTATTTTAGGAGTTAGTTTAATATGGAAAACTATTTTTATGTGTCATTTTACCCTAACACCGTTAAAACAGATGGAAAATATACTGTTTAACTTACAAATTTTATTAAATATCAAAAATACCTATGTATCTAAAAAATTAAAAAAAAATTATTTTTTTAACTTTTTTCTAAAAATATTTTTTTGTGGAATAAATAATAAAAACTGATTTGAATATTATTTATTTATTTTTATTTTTTAAAAAATATTAAAAATAAAAAATGTTGTTCAAATTCGTTTTTTATTTTAATGTTATTTTCGAAAAAACTTTTTTCTAAAAAAAGTAATAATATTGAAATCTGTTTTATATTATTTATTTCATAAAAAATATATTTTTTAAAAAAGTTTAAAAAATAATTTTTTAGATTTATTTCAAAATTCTAATACAAGGAAAATATAGACATTTCATATCAAAAATAACTCTGTTAGAAATAGTGACACTTAAAAATAGTTCTCCGTATTGAACTGACTCTTAAAATAGTTCACTGTAGTGACATGAAAATGTGTCATAGTTCACCG
>JAYMTP010003788.1:0-16254 GCA_036897365.1 Geranium brycei | reverse complement strand
CAAGATATCGAGAAATAAAAAATTAGCAGATGATAAACACATTTGTATAAAAGTATCTGATACACATGTCAATATCGTATCGTCTTTGATGCTATTTATGATAGCTTTTTGGTTCATTGAACTCAATTGATTGTCCCTTAACTGCTATTTATTTCCCCAATAACATGCAAAAATCAGCTTAAAAAACAAATCACGCAAGAATTCAAAATTTTCATTATCTTATAAGATAATCATAACATACGTTATAAACATGACCAAAACCTCGTTGCCCAAATTTGTTTTGAGGTAAAAACTTGTTTGTACCAACAAATATGGTTGCTGAATTTGTCTAAAGTAGTCAACTCCAACATTATTTTTTCTTCAATCCATCATTTGTCCCCTGAAAATCAACACGACGGATCAAAATATTGCATAATCAAATGTATCAAAAAAATTAATCGAAATCTAATGAACGGGACGGAAATCATTTTATTTGGTTAATTAATCGAATCTTAAATATAGACATGTGATTAACATGTATTCAAATTAGTTTAGGAAAATAGTTATAATTCAACACAATCCTAATTAATATTAAATTTGTTTGTTATTATTTAATTGTATTTGTATACTACAATAAACTTAATTGAGTTTGAAATATGTTAGTATACTAAAATATATTAATATTTTAATTTTTAATTGAGTTTGAAATATATTAGTATACTACGATAAATCATTGAATTAAAAAATCTTAATTTTTAATTGTATTAGTATACTACAATAAATATTTGAATTAAAAAATTAGAATTTTTAATTGAGTTTTAGTTGTATTAGTATGTTACAATAAACTATTTAAATAAAAAAAAATGAGAATATAGGAATAATAGAAATCTCTTCAAAGAGGTTGCCACGTAGCAACTTGTATATCAATAATTTATAAGATAATTTTATTTAGAAAAAATGACAGTTTACTACATCTAATTATATTTTTTCATTTTGATCAGTTAATTCACACTTTGATACGTTTTTTTTTTCTTCAGTACTCTAACTATCAGTTTGTGATAACCGTTAGCATTCCATTGCAAATAACGAAAAAAAATTGGATCTTGTGTGAATACGTGACACCAAATATACTTAAACTACCATTGGCTAAAAAAAATAAATAAACCCAAAAATCAAAGAAGAATAGTGGGAGTCTTCTCCGACAAGCTCGTGGAGTTGGACTTTTTCTTCTCCGTCGAGCTCGCGGCGACGGTGGAGAAATTTTCAATGACCTTTGTGTACTCGACTAAGCTTGAGCCTGAGAATGCGCCAATTGAGAAAACTCGATTTATTCCCTTGAGACTCGATTTCTACCGCTCAGATAAACGCTGGAGAAATTGTCAGGAAGGGGCTCAGTTGGCTTGAAAGTTCACGGTAAAAAGGAAGGTCTTTTTCAAATAGGCTCAAATCTGCAAAAATGACTGCCTGAAATTATAGGACAGATTCTCCATCCCAAAAAATCCACCTTGTTGAATGAACCTCCCAGAGCTACATCAGGCCTCGTCTGAAGATGTCAGAGACTGACAAGAAATGACTAAGGAAGATGCAAAAGGAGAAAGGAGACCGGACAAAACATCAAAAAAAACAGCCAAAAAGACGAATCTAAGTCTCAAATCCCTCATTGCATAATAATTCACCCATAAACAAGTTTAATACTAATTAGGAGTTCGTCGAATTACATATAGTTTCTTGAACTAATTTGAATACGTAATAATAACAAAATTAATATCAATATGAATTTGTTGGGTTACAGTTATTTCTTAAACTAATTTCAATACATGTTAAACACATATCTCTATTTAAAATACAATTTATTAATCAAATAAAACAATCTCTATTTTTATCTGTCCTGGTCATTAGATTTCGATGAATTTTTTAATGTATGTGATTATACGATCTAATCCGTAATGTTGATTTTCAAGAAAAAATTGACGAAGGTTCATCTACACGTCACTCTTCATGTCACACGATCTATAACTGAGATTCAAAAATGCATTCAGGTGACATTTTTCAGCTCCAGTTTTTTTTGTTTTAATTATTTCAAAATATACTACAAATAACACCGTGTATCGGGGGTGCTACACCTAGTTTTAAGAAATTGAGAAAAATCAAAAGCTTAAATATCTGCAAATTTTTTTAAAAAGTTATGTGTATAGTTCGACATAGTTAAAATGTGATTATTCTGAGTTCTTATATAAGTATTTAATATTTTAAATGTTAATCATATTCTATTTAGGATATACATTAAACATAACGACTAGGTTCCTTGATGGTGTGTTGATTATGTAAATAATGAGTTCCTTTATGTTAAGGTGATTAGTAATTAATGAGAATGTGTGAGTTTTTATCAGCTACTTGTCTCCTCACCCTCCAATATTAAATCTGGAAATCAATCACACACTACTACATAACCCGACAGAGAAGAGAAGAGTCGAGCTCAGAAAATGCTGATTGTGAAATTTCGTCGGACAGCTTGCACACATTACAATTTACCCATACCCAAAACCAAACCAAAAGGGAGAGAGAAAGAGAAGCCACACCACACCACACCACACCACACCTTACTCACTCCATTGTTACTTATTCTTTAGTTTTATATAAACCTTCTGTTTCGAAAAACCCACTTTTCTCCATGTCTTGAAGCTAGAGTTTTTTAACAACTCAAAGCGAAAGCTTGAAGCTTTTTCTCCATCTACTTCAGAGAGAGAGAGACAGAGAGGGAGGCTTCACATTGAGGGTTCAGCTTTTTTTCTCGACTGTGTGATTTTGGGTATCGGAGCTCTACTGGGTCTTGCAGCATTGAATCGTAGGGACTGTTCGTTGGGTTTGATTTGTTTGTTGAAATGGAGGAGGTTTCGATTCAGGTCAGTCTTGCTATTTTGTTTTTCCAATCGGCTCTCTCATCTGCTGAATCTGAGCTATGTCTCTGTAAATGAGGAATTTTTTCTTCCATCTTCGTTTCGTTTTTTCGATTCATGCTCTGTGGATTGGTTTGTGTTGTGGGTAATTGAAAATTTGTGTGGAGATTGTGGTTATGAATGGTTGAAAAATTGGATATTGTTGAGCTTAGTCTCTTTTCCCCTCTTTTTGCTGATGTTGTGCTGTTCAAGATAAGATGGGTTCTTTTTAGACAAGTATTTGAATGTATTGTTTTAATCCAAGTTGTTAGGATCTGTGTGTTAAATTATAGACCAAAGCCCAAGAAGAAAAGAAATTTATTCTGTGGCATTTTGTTTCTTAATTGTTAGTTCATTGAAAAGCAAACTGAACCCTCAATTAAATATTTCTTGGGCTGTAAAAACTTGCAAGGTATTTTTGATAATCTATCATAATTATGAAGAAAAAGATAACATTTTCATATTGTTTTTGTTTTGATTTTGTAGTTTACTATATATCCTTAGTTTAGGCCATCTTGTTGTTGTGATTGAATTGAATGATAGAGACTCTCTTGGCACCCAAGACATCATGACTTTCAGCCCACAAACTTTTCTTCTTGAGGAGAATGTGAGAAATTGCACCATGTCTTGCAATGGTCCATGGTAATGTGATTTGGTTTATTGATTGGTGTCTCAAATCACCTAATTCTCTTTCTTTACTACCAAACAATTCAACCAAAGAAAAACCAATATTTTTCATAATAAACTTTAAATAATTATAGACTAAATAGAGAAATCACCATCTTGTGGGCCTGAAGTCTAAAATAAAGTACATTTATATTGTGCATAACAATTTGTGGTAGGGCCCTTCACAGTATTGAGATCTTTGCAGTATTTGTTGTTTGGGGAAATTTTGCATTGTAAAGCATTTCCACAAGGAAACACCAAGGAATCTCCAACTTACAGCTACAGGGAAAGAGAGCCAAAAAAAGCTTACATGACATTAGGAACAGACAGATAGGTTGATGTCATTACATGTGAGAGACCTTGTGAAAAACTAGCCAGTCAGGTAAAAATTGAAGAAAAAATATTTCCTACCCCTCACCGGACTTTCTAGTGCAAGAGATAAGGTGAAATGCTTGCGACAGCAATGGCTTGTGGTGAGATCGTGAATTTCTCATGCACTAGTTCCCCACACGTGAGTGTCACTAACATTCTTACAAAAAAAGTATAGACCCTTGAAGTAGGCTGTGTTTATCTCATTGAAAACCAAATATATGAAGATTGGTTTCTGTTTAGCATGTGGAAAACCACATATGAACATTTGTTGAGCTAGCACGCATCTTGTGACTTGTGAGATACACCAGGCTGTCATTGTGCTAATGTCTAGGCTGATTTTCAGGTATTGACCAAATGAATTTTTTATATGAATAAGAAGAGTTCTATTATTTTGTTTTTACCCTTCAAGTCTTGGGCTACTCACATCACATGGTTGGTGGCCCAAGAGTTAGGTACAAACTTTCACTGTTAATTTTAAAAAAAAAATGATTACAAGTATGCATGCACAGCTGGAATGCTCATCCAATCTCATTTCCTTGTTGTCCTTAACTATAATTACTATTTGCAACTTGTTCTGTTTTTTATTTGCTTAGTATCCTTTTTAAGAAATTATATATGTTATGTTTGTATTAGTGGCAACATCCTGCACAATATATTAAACTCTGATCATTTTGCAAACCATGACAGAGCCTTCACTGCTTAAATTTGTCTGTCATTCTTCACACCCAAGGCTTGTTCTGTTGTGCTATTTTTACTATTTTCAATACTTCAAAATGTTATTCAATAGTGATGTTGTAGCATTCTGTTTTCTTTTTTAATTGATGGGAACCTATTTTGTTAATTTTTAGTCGGTGAGAGTAGATGCTTTGTAGAGTGAACATGAGGTTGAGCAATTTATTATAAAATTAAACAGGGGATCTATATTCCAAATTTCTATATGTTTTCTATCCAAGTCCCTGAATGGTTTTGTTCAGGATTCGGAACTAGAGAGACCCATAGATTAAACAGGAAATTAGAATGGATACCACTGATCTTGGTTACCTAATTAATGGTATGATTTTTTTTCTTTTCCTTCGGAAGAGATTTTGGTTTAAAACCCACGATAAATAAGATATTTGAATAACACTACCAGATGATTGTTGTTTCCTATGTCAGAACGAGTTTCTGTTTTATTACAGTACTATTAATCAAGAACAATGCTTTTGCCAATGCTTTTGAACTCCCAACTAGAGTCAATGGTCTTTGCTCAAAACGAAAATAAGCAGATCGTAAACCTTACTGAGAGTAGCTTTTAGGTTCATATCTGTTTAAAGAAATTTCATTGTTCTTGATGTGTCTGAGCAAAGCAATTCCTTGAATAGTATTCTGGATAGAAGAAAATATGACCTGTTAGACAATTAAAAAGTCAAACCGAATCACTCAATGGCCCATTGTTTCATACGTATAGGTAACTATATTAATTTATTACTCATTACTTCCAAATTCCTAAACCTAATATTTCAGTGCTCAAAATATTCTTCACTATAATATGCATCAAACCTAACAAATTCCTTTTAGCAGATTGACGCCATGACTTCAGATAAAACATCCACTGTGGTTTTAGATATTGAGAGCTTAACGCAGGTCTCGGATAGAAGCTCAGGGAGCCCCAAAATGACAGTGAGCATCAATTTCCCAATATTCACTCTTGATAAGTTCTTGTTCTCATTCTGCATTTACCATTACCGGGTAACATATTTCTAATTCCATTTTTTCAATGTATGTATTGTTCCTGTTTCCCATTAGAGAGCCCTGTCTCGAAAATGGTCATACCGAGCAGAGAGATTAGCTACTACGGAAGAGGAAGATGCATGTGAGCCATCAAAAAAACTTTCAATAAAAGGTATTGTTTATTTTTCAGTATTGAAAGAAGATTCCCAATCAAAGACATGATGTTTTGGTTCTCTAATCACTATTACACCCTTGAAATGATCATTGATCTGCACTATGAAATTTGGGTTCCTGAAGTCAGGTGTCCTCAAAGACATGATGGTTGTGTTGGGCCCATATGAGAGCCATCTATACTGTTGTATATCTAAGTAATGATTTCATGGCCTAGGCAATTCCAGCGCACTCTATTTCCTGGACTTCATGATTTCTGGATTCTTGAATAACACATCAATGTGATTTTTTTTAATCATAGCCTGTCAATTGATATCATACCAGTGGACCATAGTAAGAATGATCACATTTTTTGTTCTTTTAAAAGCCATCTTATAACGTAT
Organism: Geranium brycei; assembly: GCA_036897365.1. Classification (NCBI taxonomy): domain Eukaryota; kingdom Viridiplantae; phylum Streptophyta; class Magnoliopsida; order Geraniales; family Geraniaceae; genus Geranium; species Geranium brycei. The sequence continues at coordinate 10,037 of JAYMTP010003788.1, read as the reverse complement.
TTGTGTACATGGTGAAAACCCTCTTAGAATGCAAACTAAAATAAAAACCAATGTAATAGTGATGTAAACATACAATAATGTAAACACGAATGTTTGAATCTCAATTATTGTAAACTCGGTATTTATATGATGTAAACACGTAAGATCTAGTCTCAGCCTTTTGAAAGTTCAATCTAAAGGTCCATGTTGGTTCCTAGTTTGGGTTCTAAGGATGAGTTTTCACCTGAACCCCCCTCTTTGTGTACATTACATTGCTTTTCGGTCTTCATACAATACAGGTGGAAATTTGGTAGTGCTATAGAGAATTTTGTGAGTTCATCATGTCTCTATGAACTTGGTATATGACTTATATGAACTAATTATCTTTATTAGGTGAACAATAGGGTCTGCTATGAAATCTGCAAAGGTTGCATCTGCATGACAAATTGGATCTTGATTATCTCGCTACTTTCTTTTGTAGTGAACCCTCAATTTGAACCTCTGAAGCAGCCATTGATCACCTGCAAATCTATCACTCCTTCCACGGCTACAACCTGTGGGCCGAATCTCATAGATGTAGCCGATGGGCGGAACAAGCGTTTGAACCGCTTCATGACCATGAACCCAAGGAAGATCCTCTTCATCTTTGCAACCCTGTGAGCATCTGATTCCTCCATAGATATATAACTCTGCAATAACATCAATTTCACCTCAAAGCATGCATCAATTATCAAGAATCGTCAAATTTCAGGTGTTAAGTGTAAGCCAGTATTTTTCTATGCTTAACTGATCAATTTGGTGGGTTCAGGTCCAGCATTGGCACGCTGATTCTGATATATTTCACCTTAGCGATCAATAAGCAATCTGATATCTGAAAGGTTTGTGACAAGAGAAGAGGATCGCCCATTTTTGAAACCAGAAGCTGAGGCCATTGACCATTTCGGCTTCTTTCAGCTCCTTGTGCTCTTTGGCAGTGGATCGAATGTGCTATTGGCTCGACCCTTCCAAGGTATGTCAGCTGTGAAATGCTTCTTTACTTGGTTAAGGATCGATCATCGGGTTAAGGATCGATCATCGTGCACTCCAATATGATCTCCAGCGTCGTTTCTTTCGGCTCTTAGCTACTCAAGAAACATGTTTACAGCAAGTAGTTCATTTGAACTAAATTGTTTGTTTGTCATTGTTATCATTTGTTATAGGAAGAGTTGCAAATACAAAATTGAACTGTTTATATATTGTCCTTGTCTTTGGCTTAGGGCTGTTAAAAAATAACCCGACCGACCGAACCGAAAAATAACTTAACTGAAAGGAACCGAATTGGTTTTATTTAAAACCAGACCGAAATTCCATTGGTTTTGGTTTATACAATTAGAACCGATAAAAATTCAAATCAAATTGAAAACCGATCGATTTGGACACGTAGCTCAATTTAGGTTATCGATCTTTATTAATTGGGCCTAAAAATATTAGACCAACAAAAAATAAGTCAAGACTAGTGTAAAATGTGAGAATTTCATATTAATCGGTTTAAAAAAATCAAACCGAAAATTGATGAGTTAAACAATACGTCAAAATGGCCTAAATTGTGAGAATTCATGAAATTTGATTAATAGATAACCGAATTTTATTGGTTCGGTCTCAGTTTTTATTTTCTTAAAACTGAGCCGGTCGATTCACTTCAATTTTGGGGCAGTCTGGTTCAAAACCAAATCATGAATAACCCTTCTTTGATTATAACAATTCCTATTAGTATTCGAAGGTAAATTGGTAAATTGTAAAAAGTGGTGTCTAGTTTTACATAAATTGGTCACCAACTATTAATTTTGCAAAAAGTGATAGTCAACTTACCATTTTTATGCAAATAGCGTGTTTTGTTAAAAAATAATGAAAATGCCTTTTAAATAAAAAATTATTATTTTTAACTCGAACTTGTTAGTTTTTTTATTATTTCTCGCACGCTGTTAGTGTTCTTAATTTTACTTTGTTTTCTTACGATAATATTCTCTCGCACGCCGACCATCATTGGAGCCAAGATAAAAAATGGCGAGTTCGATTAAAACATTATTTTTATTTGAAAAATAATAATTATAAAAATATTTTTTTACTTTTAGAAAAATATATACATTTGTAGAAAAAAGATTTAAGTTCACGACTACTTCTTACAACAAAAAAAAAATCGCAATCACTTTTGCAAAATTTGAATAATTCACGTCTGCTTTTTGAGAGAATGACTAAGAGATAGTTCGGCAGTTTCAAAAAAAAAAAGAGATGGTTAGGCAGGTTCTTGGGGCTTCAATCTTGGGCCTTTGCTGATCCCTAATGGGCTTTCTATTATTGGGCTTCCTTCAACATCCATGAATCAGACTACTTAAAGATTAGAAAGAAAAGGTTGGTGTGAACGGTGAACCCATTTTTTTATACTTGTCCAAAAACGATAAAATAACCCTTAAATTTATAATTGTTTAAAACTAAAATAATTTTTTTCTGCTCGAGTGTATCATTTTTCCCCTTTTCTTGGATGCCACCGGTATTTACCTGACTTTAAATCCAGACAAGTTTGGAATCTTGAAAAAATTTGACAACTTGAGTTGAAAATTATAAAAAAATTTAATTCAAAGATATTTTCGTTATTTTAGACATATGTACTTGTTTTAAAAAAATAAGAGTAAGTTGACTAGCACTTTTTTTACAAAATGAAAATTCATAAATTACTTTTGTAAAATAGTACACATCAACCTTTTGTAATACACCAAAATATTATTCTATCATGATTGGTATTTTTGGTTAAGTCAAGTTAGCATATTTGCTTTCTTATAATTTGGTCAACCAATGGTTGAAATCTTTTTTTCTTCTATTGATCAAAAGCTTTCAACAACAAGCTTCGTTTCCAAAGAAATGTTCGATTCTCTGCATAGCCGTTTCTAGGAAACCAGATGTTTAAGGTAAGAATTTGAAACAAGACCTTTCTCTTAAAAAGATAATATCATACTATCATCATTCTTCTCGATTTGATCCTCTTGTTTTTGTTCTTAATATTTGGGCTTCGATGTTATTGGACTGAAATAATAAAACTTGGTATATATGTAGAGGGATGAACTCCACCACAAATTACTATTAGTATACAAATATTAGAACACCTATTATCCATTGGATGAATTTTAATCCATGATTCTAAGTAATGATTTGATTTAATAGGTGAAATAATTAGAAAGAATAGAATTAGGGTTATTTGGTGATTTCATGTTATATAATATATTACATATATAAATGCAAGCCTACCCCACAGCTCTTGAAATCAATTCAGCGGCGCAATGAGAAGGTCGATGTGGAAGGGCCACCGCGCCGCGAAGCCAAGCTCGGCCATGGAACCCTCTCCACGTACCGACATCGATTCCGGCAATATCTCAACGTCTCTGATGCATCTCCACTCCGCTTCCTCTGCCACGATGACGTCTTAGCCGCCATCTGCAACCATCGACGTCTCGCCGCTTCGATTTCGGGATCAGGACCCAATCGGTAGGTCTCGAATTGAATTTCAATCGTCATTTTCTTTGTTGTTTACATCTCGTGAGGTCTGCTAATGGCAACCGAATTATTCATGCACAAAACAAAAAACGCAAGGTTCTCCAGAATGGCTTGTCGGCTACATTTGTAGTGATTTTGGGGTTTTGAATGGATGCCTTGATTTGGCAGATTTGAGGAATTCATAAATCATATGGCATATTTGTTATTGTGCATGTGATGAAACAATGTGGAGTTATAGAGTCATGGAGCAGGGTGGGTTTTGCTCTTTCTCAAGAGTTCACATACGACCATATTAAGCACTTAATTTTGATTAGTGTCCAATTTGTCTCCATTAGGTTAACAAATATGCAGCATTTTGTGTCTATTGTGATTGTTCTTGTTCTTGTTCTTATTATTAGTTTTTGTTGTTTATGTTTGCAGGTGGAGTTCTACTTCAAAGATGGTTTTCAAATGAGTGAGAGCGTATATGGATGTATCATTTGATGTTTTCTAATGTTTATTGTGTTGTTTTGTACAGTTGATATTTTGTGCAATTATATAATCGATTCATAAGTTGAGTTGTTTCATGAAACTATTGCAAAATTGATGAAACAGTATCAACGTTTTTTGCTATTAAGAATGACACGAATGATTGATTTCTTTTATAATGGACTACAATGAAACTTTAAGCATTAAATCATGATATAATTTATGAAACTTGATGACGAATGAGACATGAAACTTGACCAGTGAGACATGACACTTCATAAATTAGATAATAATACCATAAACTTGACGAATAAGACATGACACTTGATGAATTAGATAATGAAATCATGAAACTTAAACAATGAAACTTGATGAATGAAATGATTATACATTGATGACGAAATTGATTCCGTAATTAGTAGTTAAACAAAATCGTTTTAAAAGATATTGAAATTAGGAAATAATAATTAAAATAATTAATTGTATTAAAATACGTTTATACCCCTATGTTGGAGTCAAATGACCAAAATAAATTCACAATTAATTCATAATTACATTAGTTTGCCATTGGTGAGTCAGCGTAAATCTCACCCATTAATTACAATATCGGACGGTTGGGATATATTCTAACGTTTGTATGCTACTACCCTGTTTGTACTGGAGTGTGACCCTATATGTAGATAATAATATAATAAAAAATTGGGCCTCTTTTGATATTGAACTGGCCAGCTGAGTATTTTGGGGCCTCTCTAGAGTCTAGGCCTAAAACAAAAGTTTCTCTTGTCTTATGGACAGGCCGACCATGATTCTCCGATAAAATGATATTACATCAAATTATAAATTACACAACAATATAAAAATTTAAGTCTCCTCTAACACTGTTTAATTTCCCAAAACAAATATATCATAATGTCAAGTCTGACTAAAATGATGAATAATATATGTACAAAGATTTAATTCCATCTTTGTTAAAAGTCTTATTATGGAAAGAAAAAAAGATGTAAACGCATTAAAGTTATTTTTGACATAAAAAAGTCTCTGCCTTACCATTTTCCCATGCCATTCCCTTTTCAAAGCCTCAATACTCTGAAAATAAGACGAGAATAAATTATTAAGACATTATTATATGAAATTATAAGTTACAAGTGCTATAATTAATTTATTTTTAAATCAAGAACCTGTACTACTACATGCAAATGTCTCTATTGTCACTCATTTCAACCTTTTTTGCAATTATTACAGTTTAAACAATGGGTATATGGTTTTCAATATTATAGTGCCCATAGAAAATCCATAGCCATAATTAAGGGTTTGACTTCAACATTCTATTTATTCACTATGGATAATGATAAACTCCAATACCAATAGCATCCCATATTTCCTCAGGCCTCACTCCCTCTAACCCATAAACAATGAAATTCAACACTATTTTTTTTTGTCTTGAAAGTAAAAAATGGAACTAAATCAGAAATACGCATTTTCAACTCTAGACCTATTAAATTTACAACTACAGTTCTTTCAAAAAAAAAATTTACAACTACAGAAATAGACTGAAATACCTACTAATAATCAAATTTAGTTATTTTATTATTAGAATAAAAAAATTAAGGTTTGACCTATGTTAAATAATAATAATGATGTTTTATTTAGGTGTGTTTTCCTGGGAGATGCCTGTTATAGTTTTGTTTGACAATGTATGTACCCACCTTCTCTCAAACCATTATATAAATAAATGGAACACGAGAATATTTTTCAATTGTGCAAAATAAGCGTGATCCCACCGTGTATGAGTATGATCGGATGTTGTTTACAAAGTGTGCATAAATTTTTTACATATTTATATGTGACAGAGTTGTCTTCCAGAGCTCTTCATTTTCTCTATAAATAGGGTTTACATAGTCTTGAAAATATAGTAAGAAAGATTCTCTTATCTCTAAATTCTATTTCTTATATTCTTACTATGATTTTATACCATTATTAAGCCTTGTTTTTCCAAACTATCTTTTGATTGCATTTGTAATTCTACAATTACGTATAATTTTCACAGCACATTATTAGTACAAAAAATTTAATTATGTGACACTTTTCTAATTCACAACTAAATTTAATTTTTCTTAATTTTTTGTTTATTCATAAATTTACTTATGCATGCATATGTATTCATAAGCAAGGTTATGAAACTCGGAACTCGGACAAAACTCGACTCGCCAAAAAATGAGAAGAACTTGAAATTCGGGCGAAACTCGGCAAAACTCGTTTTGTATTAAAAAAATAATTTAATATCTATTATAGAAAAAATTAATTATATATAATCAAATTTTATCATGTATATGTGATGCGGACCCAATGTGAACTTGCATTTACACTTATGTCTCGCATTTTAGCACTGAATTGTCCTCGTTTTGGCCTTCCCAGAGCCAATATTTTGATCTTTTTGATTCTTTGTAAGATTTTGACATTTTGTAGGTGGAAGACACAATTAGAGCATTCTTGGAGCTCGAGAGAGGAAGCTTGCGGAACCACAACGATAATGTTAAGGAGTGTTACGATCGTGACAAGGAGTGTCACGATCGTGCTAAGGAGTGTCATGATCGTAACAAATTAAATTAAAATATTGGAGATGACCTGTGGCTTGGCACGATAAACGTCACGGAATTGTCACGAACGTGACTAGGAGTATCACAATCGTGACAAGGAATGTCCAACTCGTATAAAAGACATCAAACCTAAGTTTTTGAGGAGAGACACACCACACTTCACATCTTCAGCAGATTTTTGAGCTCCCACGAGCCTAGAGAGAGAAGGCTCCAAAACCCTCCCTTGGAGGCCATTTTTGGTGCTCCAAGGGAGGGGTTCCACCACCACCACCATGGGAAGAAGGAAAGGAGGCAAAATGCCACAAGGATGAGCTAGATTAGAGAGATTTGAGCTTCCCAACACCCATGTCTTTGAGTTTGGGTTTATAATTCTCTTTCCTTGTCTTGGATCTATTTATTTTTTTTGTTTGATGATGTTTCTAGACTTGAGCACCATGGTTTTAGGCTAAATCCCCAAAACCATGAGTGCTAGACTTATATTTGGTATTTATATTATTTGAGGTATTATTTTCACTTGTTGTGCATGGATGATTGGTTGATCTAATTTGTTATGTATGCTAAAGTATGAAGCTTGTAGTTTCTTGTGAGAGCTTGTGACTATTTGTGGATATACCCTTGTTTTGGTCCGCACTTGACTCCGAGAGGTGCATGTGTGAGCGGATATAAGTAGATTTGAGGGATCGGCTCTTGGAGCATTTTCCCTTGGCCGAAAATAGTTGAGTTCATTGCATTCCAAAGTTTGGTAATAACATACTGAGAGAGTAACCAAACCTAGAATAGGCCATCTCCAATGTCGAGAGACGGTTTTGGTAAATACGACTTAGGCCACCAATCTTGTATACTTCGAGTGGATTGAAATACTTGGATTGACATTTTGTCGTCGGGCTAGCACCCGTGGTTGCTATGTTTATTGATATTTGCATCCATTTTGGGTGTTGATCGATCCGAAAAAGCATTACTTTTTGGGCTCATTTTCCTCTCATTTTTGCCTTGTTTTGTCCTACTCGGGTACATTTTACCCCTGTTTTAGGCATATTTTACCTCACGGGTCTCTTGAGAAAATATTGCAAATTTTGGGCCTTTTTGGCCTCTTTTTGGAGATTTTTGAAGATCACTCGTAGAACACTAACCACTCCCCGTGGCCAACGTGAAGAAGTCACCGTGGCCGCACCTGATGGAACTCAATCTTATGCTTGAAGACCAAAAGAGAAGTCCACCGTGGTCAACTGACCACGGACCGTGTTCAAGACTCCAAGCTCCCGTGTCCAACTCCGTGCTCGACCGAATCCATGGTCGAGGACCATGCCCTATGGCCAAGTATGTGGCCACAATCACTTCAGACTTTGCGGAGTTGTTCCCGAGACTTGAGGGTAAAGACATTGACCGTGGCCCTGACCACGACCCATGGCCAATCAGTGGCCAGAAGATCAGTCAAAGGTTGTTGAAGTGGTCGAGTCGTCTCCGCTAAAAACAAGGGATCGTTCCGGCCACGACCCCGTGGCCGACCACCACGCCCCGTGGTCAAGTGGCAGACTCGACTAGTATAAATAGCCAACCCCTGATCTCATTTTCATCATCCTTCACTTCCACGTCTCATCATTCACTCCACACACTCTCTAGCGTTATTCGTGTTCTTCAGAATTCGAGTGTGAAGATCTAAAGTCCATGCTTGTAGGAAAAGTCAGAGATCAAAAACATGTATTGATTCTCACACCGAGAATCAAATGGGTTTTATTTTCTCTACCCTTTCTTTGTAAATTATTTTATCAATTAATGCAGTTTGATTTTATAAAGAGTTGGGTCGAGACCGGTTCCAAGAATTTATTTGCAAGTTGGGCATTACAAATTTGTATGCTCCAACTTGAGAAGAAGTATTAGTGGATGTTACGAAACGGGAGGATTTCATGACATCCGCAATGAACCAAATTAATTCTTTTCCGTTATAAAAGATTGAATAGAGTAAATTAAGTTTTTCTTTATACATGCATTATTCCATTGTATAAATACTCAACGTATGTTGAATGTAATATCATCAAGTCAGAATAAATAAATTATCACTCCTTATAAAAGAGGTATAATAACGAGATGTAAACTGACATTTCCCCTTCTAATTACGATAAATCTAATTTTTGCAATTATTCTTTACTGAACTACGGTTCACGAAAGAATGATGAATTGAGATCTTGTATTTAATAATGGGCTTGTTCTCCATAAAGGCCCATTAAGGATCTTGGCCTAATTCGCTATCGTATAGTCAGTGTAATGTTGGAGTAGAAGGCCAGACCCATCACCCATGTATAGTGTCAACTTGGGCTTGACGGTTTCGGGCCACTTTCTCTTCTTAAATCTATTCAGAAACTTCCCATTGTTTGTTAAATGTTGGAGTTAACTCAACTGACGTACACATAAAAATTACCAAGTGCTTTTAAAATGTCTGTAAAAGTATAGTATCTTATAAAAGTTTATTTAAATATTTTACAAAGTGAAAATATATATTCCAATTTTGTTGTGTGAGAGTAACTAGTGTTAGTGAATAAACTAAATTTTAAGAGATTGTCCATTCTAAATAATGGAATGTAGCATTTTAAGAAGTTGACACCGTTAAATATATATATATGTATCTTGATTCGAAAAAATCTATATCTTATTCATTAAACTCATATAATGAAACTCATATAACATGTTGATTGGAATTATTATTTTTCGACCACTTGGTTAACAAGCAGGGTGTTGATAAAAAAAATAGTTTTATTGTAAAACTCGATCTCAAGTGGAATTAAAATTGTAATGATTCTCCATTACCAATTTATCGTGAAATATTATCTCAATCATATAAATTTTTATATATTTATAATCTACTATACAATAGAAACAAGCATGCTCGCATATACCCTTTTTATCATTAATGTAACAAAACTGCTTGCAAGTGTTTATATATTTCGGCACTTGTATTTCTTTTAGGCTATGAAATTTAAATTATTGTTTACTAGGTTGTAGAACCACGCGATGCGTGGTATCTTATGAAATAATTAAAACTGATTTAGATACATAATTTTAAAGAGACAAGAGAAAACAACAAAATGAACAAAAAATCAGAGTTGTTCTCATACATTCTATGAGAAACCAAACAAATTAAACATAAATAGAATTAACGTTCGTCAAAGAGAAATTGAGTAAAGATCCAGAAACAAAAAAATTAGAGATGGAAAAAGTCACTTGAAAAAAATGCAGTTTTGGTCCTTGGTTATAGATCGTAACATGAAGAGTGTCGTGTAGATGAACCTCCATTATTTCACCCATGAAAATCAACATGACGAATTAGATCGTATAATCAAATAATCAAAAAAATTCATCGACATCTAATGAACGGGACAGATAAAAACAGAGATAGTTTTTTTTATAATGAATCACATCTTAAATAGAGATATGTGATTAATATGTATTGAAATTAGTTTAGGAAAAGAATTG
>JAYMTP010003787.1:0-16256 GCA_036897365.1 Geranium brycei | reverse complement strand
AGAGCTAAGTGAGACGAAATGTAATTTGGGTGACTGCAAAATCGAGTTTTATATTTAGGTGTACTTATGTGTGAATGACGTATAGTTGGGTGTGCATATGTGTAATTACCTCTTAATTTTTTTTGTTGTGTTGTGCTAATGAGTTGATTTGAGAACTTTTATTTTTGAATTGTTAGTGAATTGACTTGCTTAAAAATTGTGATTGTTACCAACCTGAGTTAGCCCAGTGGTTAGGGCATTACAAAAAAATCTGGTTTTAGGACCACAGTTCGAATCTCAGTAAGGTATCCGAAGGAGCAAAAATATAAAATCAGGAAATGAGTTATTCGGTACTGCCCATAAGAGGTTGAGAGATTGGCCAGAGAAGGGGGTTGTGGCGGTTTGAAAAAAAAGAGAGGGAAAGAAAGAGAGGAAGAGAGATGACACTTACTTGAAAATTTAATGAACAGTTAAAGATAATTTAGATTTTTACCCTCTTAAAAAATTCAGTCTAAATTTTTGCACCATCAAAACAATTTTCTTTTAAAAATCATAATTAAAACAATTTTTTTTATAATAAATGTCGTAAATTGTAAAAATGTCATAACAGGTATAGTAAATTTAATTTACCGAGAGTCGTGGTTATTGTAATTGGTTATACAGTCCAAGTATCACAAAAATTGATTGCTGCTCTAATAATGACAACGAGCATCAAAATCTCCCCCTGGTCACTCTCAATCTTTTTCAACCGGACTGCCCAATAATTAACGGCCAAGCCCAAATAAACCATCTCATGGGCCAATAACCGACGACCTTCACACCCACAGCCAGCCCAAATCAAATGGTGGGCCAGTTACTGACACGTGTACCAATTACGGGTCAGTCCCTTTATCCAATATCCACAAGAACACTGTCCATCGTCTCCAATACACAAGCACAAGCTTAGTTCGATTAATGGCGGTGGAAGCCATGTCTCTGCTCTGCACCAAGATATTTCCAAAACCTACACTCCCCTCCTCCAGACCACCGCCTCAGGTACACGCATTACTCATTCAACGATTGTGTGTGGCTTTTGAATTTCTCTGAACGATCGATTTCAGGTACTGAGGACGACGAATCATCGATCTCCGATCAAAATCGTCTCTTCTCTACGCGAATCGGCCTCGAGAGCGAGCTTGCTCGCTGTCCTCTCCGCTTCTCTCTTCTTCGTCGATCCCGCGCTCGCGTACAAGGTACCGATCCTCAGCAGAAGCTTGAATAATCTGTTTGGTTGCTGAGAAAATGAAATAGCGAATCCGATTTTGAATCTGAGTTGTGATTGAAACCGAAAGGGAGGAGGGCCGTACGGTTTGGGAGTGACGAGGGGGCAGGATCTTTCCGGGAAGGACTTCAGCGGCAAGACGTTGATTAAGCAGGACTTCAAAACGGTAAGCTTCTTTGTAGATTTAAGGATCAATTACAGTTCTGTGGCCTATTGTTGTTCTTATCTTGTTTGTGCTTTTGTTTCAGTCAATACTAAGGCAAGCCAATTTCAAAGGTGCAAAGTTACTGGGTGCTAGCTTCTTTGACGCTGATTTGACAGGTTTTTATTCTATCTTACTGTGATTAGTCTCATTTCTGCATAGTTCAGTGTTTCATGATCATTGCTACTTTATCAAGACAGACATTGAATTATTAATTTATAATAGTGCCAATGTCAATGTGCCCACAAATATGAAAACACAGTTTTAGGGCATTGGTGTTTTAGATTGACAGTATTCTAATTGACTATATGCAAGAATTAAGAATTCAATTTCTTGTGTTTATTTTTTCTTTCCACCATTTTACTCCTTCTGCTACTCTGTGTCCCAATTGCTGAGGTTATATAACTAACTTGTGGAAGGATGTTATTAATAGTCCTATGACGATTAGAAATGTGATGATAATTTTAGGCCATCCGATTTAGGTGGGAGAGTAGGGCACTTGTTTTGGGGAGGATGGAATATTGAGATTTGGGTGTTTTTTGTTGTTTCAACCTGATGTAGAGATCTTAGGGAGAAGATTCAAGTAGTTGCATGTGCGTTCCGTCCCAATCTATGAATGATAGTGAATAGATGTAGGAAGAGGTTTGAATGAAGCACTAGCTTATAGTGTATACACGCAAATAAGTGGATTTAGGATGCATTAATATGGAATTTGTGGATGATCCACTTGTTTATGTACTGTAATGCTTCATGATTCCGTAACTGTGATTGGTTATAATACATGAAGAGTTAGATTATTGTATATAAATATGTGTATCATAACATAAACAGATATATTATGAATACACATTCAACTATATGGCATACATATTTACAATGTAATACATATATGATATATCTATATACTATAGTCCAATTCTTTATGTATTATGATCTCCTAATTATAGAATCGTGAAGTATTTTATTTATAACAAAGTGGATTATTCGCAAAATCTATATCAGTGAATGGTATGATTCATTAGATGCATATATTCTCCACTTGTTCGCAGTAGTGTTCCTACTGGAATCACACTCATATATAATATAGTATATTGGAATATTGATTGAAGAGGATTCGTGTGTTTTAACTGTTTTAAGCAAATACATACCTAATGGATCTACTTTCACCCCATTAGCTTGGGTTTATATATCCTTTAATTTTGTGCATTTAATGAGAGAGGCTTTTGAATAGAGGAGACATTTAGCTTATTCTTAGCGCCTGAACCATAATAATACAAGAGAATATTATTTTAAGAATCCCTTTGTTTGCTATGGTTATTTAGGGGCTGATCTTTCGGATGCTGATCTGAGAGGTGCAGACTTTTCATTGGCAAATGTGACAAAGGTGGACTTTGATCTTACTTATGATGCATTCATTTATTTGTAGAAACCATATGACCTTGAAACTAGTCAGCATCACTCCCACCTCTGTACACGAGTTCTTTATATGCTTATGTGCTTTATGAGGAATGACTTTGGCACTAAACAATATCTGTTTACTTGAATGGTAAACAACATGTCTGTGCAGGTAAATTTGAGCAATGCTAACTTGGAAGGCGCACTTACTACAGGCAACACGTCTTTCAAGGGGTCAATTATAACGGGTGCCGGTAAGTATTTTTCATAGTAGCCTAGACCTGGAGAACCCGACTTATTATTTCCTAGAGGAACATGAGATAGGAAATACTATTTGATGGCTGTTACAGTATGTAATATGATCTAATTAGCCTTCCATGCGATCAGACTTCACAGATGTACCTCTGAGAGATGATCAACGGGGATATCTTTGCAAGGTCGCAGATGGGTAAGATAATCTCTAACTACAATTATATAATTGTGTTCATTTTTCTCCCATACATAGTAAAATGCTGGCAATTGTGATTAGGGTGAATCCAACAACTGGAAATGAAACACGTGAGACCCTGCTTTGCAAATAGAGGGTGCATAATCTACAACGGCTGCATATATTTTTTCCTTTTAGCATACACTGACAATTATTATGTAGTCACAATTGTATGAAATGTAATGATGCATTACGTTATAGTAGTAGTACACATCCATATCCAACCTACCAAAACATATTCTCCTCTTCCATCGCATCAGCAGAACATTCCCCTTGTTTTCACCTTGCGCCTATTAAAAAATTCCAGCCGAGAACATATCACTTTTGTCTTATCATTCGGATCTGTTCTGTTCTTGGGTTCACCTTGCCTCACACTGAGCTGAGACTCCACTTCCTTCTAGCCTTGCTCATGTGTCAATTTCCAGATTCCCTTTTTTCAATCTTTCACATCGTTGAAATCAAAGGAAAAATACTTTTGGTCCACCACAATGATTCTTCTCAATATATACTAAGGACCACATTTGCAATGAACCACCTTTTTCTCTTTTCTTTTTTTGGGGATTCTGAGCAATTTTTGCTACTGCGGATCTTGGGCATAAACCAAAAAGTTCTTGTCATATATCCAACTATTTTCCTTCTAATTTTGGTTCTTTATCTGATTCTTAGCATCCATAGCTTTCCACTTTAAGATTTTTGTGTGTTCATCAAGCCATTCACATTATAAAGGTTCACTATATGACAGCTACTAGATCCAAGTCCAACACATTCTATTAACGATGTCTTTTGCAACTATATGTGTATGTATGCACATTTTTATGCCAGGCTTAGGCTCTGGATACCAACACTCATAAGAACATAGACTGATGATTCGTGTATGCATTTTTACTAATAAGACTCGCTCTTCCATTTATCTCTATAACTAGAAAGAATTGCTTCATACTTACACGACTGAAAATGTTCTATGGATCATACTGGCCTATCTGTCTAAGTAGTAAGAGTTTCCCTGGGTCTACATTTCCTAATCCTAATATGCATAGTGCCTTTGATTATTCTTCCACCATTCTGCATCTCACAGCATTGTCTGCGCGGTACCTGTTCATGAAACCATGCCAACATTACAAATCAGTCATGTCAAAACTGTATTGCTCATGCCTCATGCATGTAAACAAAAGTATGGGAGAGCTTAATTACCTTGTCCCAATAGTCATGACTCATCTTTGTCGCCGAGACTGTAATTCTCTGCAATTCATTGGTACCCACATACTCAGCCTTATCACAAGCCTTCCCCGTGCCAGGCACAAACCTCTTGTACACAGTCCGAGTCCCGACCCCTCCCACCTCCTCAGCCTGTCGTAGGAAAAAAGTCAGAGGCTGCTCGCACGGGTCTGATGACACCGGGCGAGTATTGAACGTGAATGGGCCATCGCTCCAGGTCCGCCACGTCCTGAAGGTCTGCAACGGCGTTTGCAGATCCATGGGAGACATGAAATAAGGGTAGAGTTGAACGGTGTAGCCCCAAGAAACGGAGATTGCCCAGTTGCGCTTGTGGTCAAAACAAAAGCTCTGCTGCAGGGCTCGACCTGGGTCTGTACGGTATGCTTGGTGAAGGGTCTTGGCCGACTCGAGCTGGGTCTGGTTCGGGAACATTGGGCTCACCGCGTCAAGGTGGTGGAGCGATACCAGTGGAGCTAGCGGGTGAGCTGCCAGAATACCGTACGGGTCTCCTCTTATATCAAACTGGTAAATAACATTTCCCACATAATTAGGTGAAGCATCATAATTCACTGCAATGAGTAGATTCAACTAACACAAAGTGAAGTTTTTTTTTTTGATCCGCAACTCAAAGTGAAGTTCATTAGGGTTGTGCATGAATAGAACATTAGTACGGTTTAGATTTTATGAACTTCATCACTTTTAATTCAGATAAACAAACATCTGATTTTTAAGATAGTTTACTTCACAACCATCAGATTATTTTATACTATCAAAGTTCTGACTACCATATACTCAAGACACCTTGCTTTCTATTTTGTATTTTAATCTCAATTGACAAATTGAAACACAACACTGGTGTAATTGTAAATTTTTAGTTACAAAGGCAAAATAGCCCCGTAACTTCGGGAGAAGGGGTGCCTCCTGAGGGGGGTCGCAGTGACCAGACCTGGGCAACTGTTTACCAAAAACACATGTCTCCGCAAAGTCGTAAGACCATGTATGGGGGCTGACGTCTGTCCAGTGCCGGAAGGTCAAGAAAGTTGGTGACCTGATGACAGGGAAGCCGGCGACCGAAGCCCCAGTGAACGGCGGCCATAACTATAACTATCCTAAGGTAACAAAATTCATCGTGGGGTAAGTTCCGACCCGCACGAAAGGCGTTATGATCTGGGCACTGTTTCGGAGAGAGACTCGGTGAAATAGACATGTCTGTGAAGATGTGGACTATAGACAGAAAGACCTTATGAAGCTTCAGTGTTTCCTGGGATTGGCTTTGGGAGTTATGTTCTAATATAAGTGCACCAAACCTCAATTCTTATTCACGTTCTTTCGGATACTAATTTTGCCTAAATTTATATTATGTATAAAAGTGATTTTAGCAGACGTACTAAGCTACAATTATCTTCTTTTTTTAAAACGTAACATATGATCTTAATGCTATTTTTTGTAAATATATTGATGATAGATTTGGACAACCTTAACTTTGGATAGTTCATAATGACAATTGAACCTGTTATTTTCGTTTTTTTATTGGTGGACGACGATTAGACCGAACTACACATGTAGTACCCAGTTGCTCAACCAATTAACGTGTTTTACGATATAGTCAAAATGGTTGGTCGGTAATCAGCAAAAAAAGGTAGCCAAAGCAAGGACACGTGGTACGAGAACACAAAATCAACGTCACCAAAGAAAAAAAATAAAAAAAACCGCAACAGAGACAATGGGACACGCGTCGAGTGAAAAGTGAAAAGAAAGAGACACGAGGTCCTCGACGTTACCTGGTGGAACCCACGGTGCTTAGTGAGTCCGACGCCGATCTCGGCGACGCACGCAAAAACCCTCTGGTCGGAGCCGTACAGGCTCCCGTACCGGCCGAGGCAGCCGTCCAGCTCCCTCGCCAGGTACGCCGCGAGGGCGTAGCTGACGGCGAACCCGCCGCCGCCGAAGGCCATGTCGTAGGCGTGCACGACGTCCTGCTCCACGCTCTCCGACCCCGGCGACCCCATGTAGTACATCTGGTGGTGGTCGAGCCGCCCCAGCGCCGCCACCAGGTTCTCCGTGAAGAACACCGTGTCGTCGTCCCCCATCACGAACCACCGAACCCCCGGCAGCCCCAGTTTGAACCCCTCCGCCACGATCCGGGCCATCCGGGCCGCCGAGAGTGGGTTCACCGACCTATTTTTTTATAGCAAAAGAAAATAGTTTATTGATAGAAAATACTTCAGTCCCGACAAGGGAAAGAAGCGCTAGAGCGATACAAACAAACATGAAAAAAGAAATAAATATAACAAAAAATTTAAGACAGATGGGTTAAAAGAAGTGTAATAACATGATTTCTCCAAAATCAATCGAGAATTAGAGTTTTCCTGAATGCGGACAAAAAATGTAAGAGAATTGTTTATGAGAGGTGCGATAGTGAACCGGGTTCACGGACCTGAACCGGGTCCAGTCGGACGAGACCCGGCAGGGGACCGGGGAGTTGTCGTCGGTGGCGTTGGGCTTCCCGTCGAGCCAGGCGTAGCCGCGGGTGGAGTTCGGGTCCCACCGGGGGGCGGCGTAGGGGCCCCGGTCGTGCCAGGTCTGGGGGGCCCCGCCGATTCCGAAGAGGAGGTGGGAGATGTTGGTGGCGGCCGAATCGTCCGGACCGGACCGGAACAGGCTCTCGTGGGCGGCTCCGTCGGGCCAGTGCGGCGTTGAGCCGGCGGTGAGGAATGACCAGTAGAGGACAAAGGAGACGGAGGCGAGGAGGGTACTGAGAGTGAACAATTTCGTGAAGTAGCCGTACCAATTACCCTCCGCCGGAACGGCGAGTTTTGTCGGCGGCGTGCTCTTCAACATCGTAATTTTCCCTGGAAAAACAAACCCCGAATTGAACCAAACCAACCAATGTGGATTGGATTTTGGGTTTTATTTATTTATTTATTCAGAATGATTCAAAGAAAGGGTTGTGATGTGAATTGGGGTAATAGTGATATGGAAGTTGAAGGCTGAGGTGAGGAATTGGCATGTAAGTGATGCCAAAACGTTAATTTGCTGTTGTCAATTTATCATATGGACGTGTCATTTGGGTAATGGATTTACTGGTTTTCCAAATTCAGACCCTTTCCTTGGCTATAATTAATAGGAAAAAATAACCATTTATTTATTACTCATCAAGTGTGGAATCATAGAGTTTAATGAAATTGATTCAGAGCTTTAAGAACCCATTAAATGATTTTTATTATATATATTTTTAAATAATTATTTTGATTGGAATACTTTTATTATAATACATAAACATGACATATTTGATTGGAATTAAATGCTATGGTTACAAATTATAACAGTATTAGACATCGTACAGTGGTAGCATCACAGGTGGGCCGTGGAACATACTGCGCTAAATAACACGTGTCCACACCAAGCTGCGCTTGCATGTGAACCTGTTTCCCCTCTAAATTCATTTGAATAATTGCAATTTATTTTGAGTGCTTAAAGTTACTGATGATGAAAAAAACTACTATATGTGTAAGTTGAGTATATGAAATCGTTCTATGTTGTTGCAAGAGATGGAGGTGTTGTTAGAGAGTGGGATTGTGATACATGGATGATTACGATAGTAAGTGAAATTCGAGACGAGTTTTTAGGTAGTTTCTTGATATTGGAGTTTTTGATTGAAAAAAGTGGGAATAGATTAGAACAATACGCGAAGGTAGAGAATGAGGTGAGATTTCGAATAATAGAACTACTACTTATAGGGAAAATTCCACTTACATATCCTGTACAATACTGATTTTTCACTTAACTACCCGAAAGATGAAATTGGCTTGTGAACCCCTGAATTTGTCTAACATGTCACTTAGCCCGACGGTGTTAATTTTTGGTCACATGACCAGCACATGCGTGTTCTTTTTTGAGAAAATGGCGGTGGCGGTGGGGGGAAGAGGGAGGCGGCGCAGTCGACGGGGCCGCCGTGGTGGTGGAGGTCGGAGCAGTCCCACGAGACCCATAAGGCTCCGACTTCCCTCCCTGATACGCGTACACACCATCTCCACACCCTCCATCCTTACCTGAATCGTAAATCCCCACACCATCTTGCCTTCACCTTCACTACTCTCGTTCTTCTTCTTCTTCTTCTTCTTCTTTTCTTTTATATCATTGCCCTTATATTATTGGATCCAATCGAAAGTGTTCAAGGGAAAGAAGAAATGGCTATACTTTTCCTTTCCCATTCCTACCCTCAATTTCTTACTGTCAAACTATACTTTTTTCCATTTCCTTCTCAATTCTCATTAAATTCCTGAAATCCGTTCGAGACCCAAATTTGTTTAACCCGACCCAATTTCAACACACTCGGGACACTTAGCCTCCATCGGATTCGAGTTACTTTGTCATATTTAAAAAGACATTGTTGTTTCGACGAAGTGCACTGATATTGAATATCATTATTGTTAGCCCTGATTCTGTCCATCACATTAATTAAATTTGAAAGATAATTTTATCATTATGAAAAATTAGGGTGTCACGCAACATTTTCGAGTCACTATTTTCAGTCAAACTTGACTGACAGAGCAACAAATAACCATTGTAACGAGTAAAAATTATTAAGTTAACTATCATACAAACGGTAAGTATCCCTAATATTAAACACTGTGGTGAAATCGTATGTAAATTAGGTAGAAAGTACGAACAATTCGAACTGGTGAAAACATGTATATCCGGTAAAACATACACAGAAATGACCGTGGTGTAAATTTATTGTCGCGTGAACGGCTTTTGTGCAGTTTGAACATGTTTGTATTTATACCGAGTTCGCATTGTAATGCATCTCATTATACATTAGTGGAGAAAAATGTTTTATTTGATTTGGCGAAAACAAAAGGTTACTAGAATCTTATATTAATAGAAAAAAAGGTTCAAATTATGGAACAAACCGATGATCGACCCAAAGTCCCAATCCCGAAACCTCGTCGATACTCTCCGGAAAATTGCCGGCAATTTATAACGGTGCGTAAAAAAATTAAAAATATCACGTGGTCGGCGCTGCTAAACTAACCCTCACCCGCACGTACCGTCAAATGTAACGACCCAAAGCTTCACCTTCTTCAGTCACCGTCGGTCTTGTTCCTTTGCCAGCTCTGCTCTCATCTTCCAGAATCTGCAGTTTCAGCAACAACAAAACAAAACCTCCCCACTCACTCCACACTGTAATGCGTCAGCTGATTCTTCAAATCTGAGATCTGAATCCATGAAACCATCCAACGGTCTCGATCTCTTCAAATCGTCGGCGGCGATCAAGATCGCGACCCTCCTCTGCGTCGCTGTCGCCTTCTTCTTCCTCGGCAAGCACTGGTCCGACGGCTATGGCCAGCTCGTATTCTTCAACAACTCAGCAAGCCAGAGCTCCTCGGTCTCGCTGTCGCCGAACCTCGACAGGTCCTTCAACGTCACCGCCGTAATTTCCCAGAGCGAGCCCCAATCCGTCGCCGACAAAACCCTAGCCCCGGCCCCGGTACCTCCTCCGGCTCCGCCCCCTCCGGCGGCGGCGCAGAGGTTCGGGATCGTGGACGAGAACGGGACGATGGTGGACGATTTCGAGGTCGGGGAGTTCGATCCGAGCGTGGTGGAGAATTGGGGGAATGCGAGCACGGCGGACACGATGGAGAGGGGCGGCGGAGGGGGCGGCGGGGCTGTGAAGGTGAAGGTGAAGAAGTTCGAGCTCTGTCCAGAGAGCATGAGGGAGTACATACCGTGTTTGGATAATTTGGAGGCGATTGGGAAGCTGAATTCGACTGAGAAAGGGGAGAGATTCGAGCGCCATTGCCCGGAGAAGGGTCAGGAGTTCAATTGCTTGGTTCCACCGCCGAAGGAGTATAAATCTCCGATCCCTTGGCCCAGAAGTAGGGACGAGGTATTGATTTCCTGAGAACTTTGCTATGTTTTTGCTTGCAGAAGGGATTGATTATGGTTTTGTGTGTAACTTAGTCTATTGGGTAAGTATGCTGTTATGCAAAGATTTAATTAGCCGTGGAAATTTGAAATTTTGATCTTATCAGCTTGTTTTTTTTCGTTATTTGGATTCTCTGCAATATGATGCCATACATCCCAATTCGATCAGTTGGCGTGAATGTTCTACTCTAGCAGACATTTTAGAAAATGTCTCTGATGTTGGAGTGTAAATTTTACTTCACTGTATGTAGGTATGGTTTAGCAATGTTCCCCATACACGCCTAGTTGATGACAAAGGGGGTCAAAACTGGATTTCAAGGGACAAGGACAAGTTCAAGTTTCCTGGAGGTGGCACCCAGTTTATACATGGGGCAGGCGAGTACTTGGATCAGATTTCTAAGGTTAGTGTACGCGGAGGTTTAAATCTTGCACTAGGTGTGAAGGGAAGCAAATGACTAATTTGTTGTTTTTGTGTGGTCCTCATTGTTTTGTCACTTTTATGTATAGATGATTCCCGATATTAAGTTTGGTGAACATACTCGAGTTGCTTTGGACGTTGGATGTGGCGTGGCAAGTTTTGGTGCGTATTTACTTCAACGTGATGTCGTGACCATGTCCATAGCTCCAAAAGATGTTCATGAGAACCAGATCCAGTTTGCTCTTGAGCGTGGTGTACCTGCGATGGTTGCAGCATTTGCAACTCATCGATTACTGTATCCAAGTCAAGCTTTTGATTTGATACATTGTTCAAGATGCAGAATCAACTGGACTCGTGATGGTAAGCCTTTTTATCGTTAGTTTCTTCGATGATCATTCAGTAGCATTTCTCTTTTGGTTAGTGGAGGATTCGTAGAGTTAGTGATCCCCACTTTCCCACCTTGTCCTCATATGCTCTCACTTGCTTAAACATTCATGGTGTGATTACTATTCGTTTAAGGATAGTGGTAAGTCATGCACAATTTAGTTTCTCAAATGGAAATTGGACACTTATTGTCATATGCCTCGTTCTTCCATTGTGGGGGAATACACACAGACACCCTTCCCCCAGTTTTAAATGTAAAAATATCACTTTTCAAGTCAGGAACCATCTGTTTGTCTAAGATGTGATATAAATGTTATATAGCTTGTATATTTCTTGCCAAATTTTTTCATGCTCAGTTCTTTGTTACATATATCTGCAGAGTACTTGTTCTGTAATTTCTGAATGTTGATATAATTGGTTCCTAGCAATTTAAGTTCCATCTTATGAAGTGACGTCATTTTGTATCTCCTGGTTTTTCATGTTTTTACTATAATGCAGATGGGATTTTGTTGCTTGAGGTGAATAGAATGCTACGGGCGGGAGGATACTTCGCTTGGGCAGCACAACCTGTGTATAAGCACGAAGACGCCCTTATGGAACAATGGGAAGGTACAATTTTGAAGTTCTCACTTAAGTTTTAACTTATTGGCAACATTGATGTCAGCGTATGAGTCAATGGGAACAAGTTAAGTACAATTCTTAAAGTTGGTGTTCTTTGTTCTGGTGTCAACTTTGTGAGGTTGGCACGCCATATGAGGTGCTCATTGTTGGTTTAACTTGTATGTTTTCCTCGACAAAGTTATAGTCATTAGTTAAATCAGATAATTGGATATGGTCGACAATAAAATCAGTGGAAAAGTCTTATATTTGATCACTACACATGTCTTTATATCTTTTGAAATGCAGAGCTACTTATTAGTTTTACAGAATAACTATACAAATACATTGTTCATAATTGTGTTTTATGTTTTGCTATTTTCAGAGATGGTAAACCTTACTACTCGACTTTGTTGGGAGCTTGTCAGTAAAGAGGGTTATATTGCAATATGGCAGAAGCCCTTGAACAATAGTTGTTATCTGAACCGCGAGGCTGGAAGCAAACCTCCACTGTGTGATCCAGATGATAACCCTGACAACGTTTGGTATGTCACAGCATGACATTTTTCATTGAAACTATTATCATTTATAATGTGTATGTGTTGATAAGAATGCCATTGCATTACAACTTCAATTCCTTATTATTAGTACTCAGTACATCACTCAATTCTGAATGAAGCAGTTTTTCTGCCATAATTGTATTGGAAGTGTTAATCCTAACCATATCTAGAATGTTCTTAGGATTAACAGGAAGTGCAGTGGAAGCAGTTTTAGTGTTTATCAATTCTTCTTCAGGGATGACATGTTCCGTCTGCCTAAGCCGTGTATTTAAGTTTTAACTCTTTAGCAAAGCTTTACCCATTGCAATATAAACAAATAACTAGTATATCTTCACTTAATTATGCACATTTCTGTTAGGGTATTATATGTATAAGTAGATCAACAAGATACATCCAAAAGTATTACATTATTGCCTATGATATCTTTTTAATGGGGTCGATTTATATGTAGTGATACATCAAACAGTTCTGTCAGAACTGTTCATGAATTTGTAGTTGGCTGCTAGCTTGTTTCAGAATGTAAACATATTGTTTTTCTTTTAGGAATGTTGAACTGAAGGCATGTATCAGTCGACTTCCTGAGAATGGATATGGAGCAAATGTTACCGCGTGGCCTGCACGTTTGCAAATACCACCTGACAGGCTTCAGAGCATTCAACTTGATGCTTACATTTCTAGAAAAGAGCTCTTCAAGGCAGAATCAAAATACTGGGTTGAAATAATAGCAAGCTATGTACGTGCTTTACACTGGAAGCAGATGAGATTAAGAAATGTTCTGGACATGAAAGCTGGCTTTGGAGGGTACTTTTTAATCACATTTTTAGTTTTTTCTGTCGTACCACACCTTCAGTTTCTTACTTTTATGGTATATTTAACAATGTTTTCTTTTGTAGATTTGCAGCAGCATTAATTGATCAACAACTAGATTCTTGGGTTATGAATGTAGTTCCTGTTAGTGGGCCAAACACACTGCCTGTCATATATGACCGTGGCCTTATAGGAGTTATGCACGATTGGTACTGTTCAAAACCTTTTCTTGCTAGCCAAATAACTACAATTGTTTGGTTCACATATGGATACTTAAATGTTGGTTGCTGTGATGATAGCTCAAATTTTGGGATAATCATATTACATGATGTTGCTTAACTGAGTATTCATAATTGAGTTTCCCCGATGCTTACCAGGTGTGAGGCGTTTGATACATATCCAAGAACTTATGACTTCTTACATGCTGCTAACCTCTTCTCGGTTGAGAGAAAAAGGTGTGTTCTTTTTTTCCAACTTTATTGTGAATTACAGTATAATATTGAGTCGCCATGGAATTTAAGTGTAATGCAGGTTGATGTGTGTGTTTCTTATCTGCTCTATTTATTTGTTGTAGATGCAATATTTCTACCATTATGCTTGAGATGGATCGCATATTGAGACCCGGTGGGAACGTATACATCCGTGACTCTCTTGCTATCATGGACGAACTTGTAGAGACTGCAAACGCCATGGGTTGGCGGGCGTCAGTACGAGACACGTCCGAGGGTCCACACGCAAGTTACAGGATCTTGACTTGTGAAAAGCAACTCTTGCGGGCCTGAAACAACCCGTAGGCTAGACCGGAACAGTGTGACAATCCCTGAAAAGGGAAGTTTGAGGAAACAAAAGGTAATCAATTCCATAAGAGAAGGTGGAGGAGGAAGATATGTCCAATTCTTTTTTTTTCCTTATAGGAAGGATGTTATGTTGCAGATCTTGATCATAACCAAATTGTAAAGTACCACAAGCTATTACTTTACTTGTTGCCTGCACTCACTAATTGAGAGATGGCTGATAAAAACTATTCTTTATTGTATCTTATGTTGCCTTGGTTTTTATATTTAAGGATTTTCAGTGTATGTATGAGGTAGTGTTTACATTGATGTGCTTAGGATGTGTCTTTTTCAATTGCTGGAGACAGTGTTGTGTAAATAGAGTTCTTTACGCTTCAATTTCACAAGTTTTTGAGGAGACAATGGTGGAACCCAAATATCTTCCCCAACCTACCATCATCATAAAGCCATTGAAGTTGATATAGAGCTTGTTTTGGTAGTTGCTCTCTGTAGAGGTCAAAAGCTTGAGGGACCAAAGTAAATATAACATGTTATTATTATTTAATTATTATGCTCCATTCTAGATTTATGAAATATCAAAGATCTAGTCATTTGTAGATTTGTTGTTGGTCAAAGTATTCTTTGAAGATTAGTGAGATAAAAGAAGATATTAGAATAATCATGTGAGGGAGGGAACCAAATAATGGGATTAGAGTCGATTGACCAAAATATAATACTTAATGAAAAGCAGCTGAACCCAACCTAAAGCCTACACCTGTACCCATAATTATACCAAATACGAGACCTAATTTTCAGTCTAAACAATTCGTTAGCAAAGTCTTGATACCATTTTCATCAGCATAATTATTAAGATTGTAAATGTGATAATGAGAAGTAATCAACGGCCTTTGATTTGCCAAAATATCATTTCTCTTGCAATTTTTGCTTCTGCATGCATGTACTGTTTGCTCAGGTGTTGATATGCATTGATATGCATGTGCTATTTGCTCAATCACAAAGATTGAATTAAATTTCTCACAAGTTCGAGACTCAATATGATATTTAAGTTCAGAAGTTTGAGTCTCAGTATAATATATATACTTTCTCACAAGTTTGACTCAGTATGATATTTAAATTCAAAAGATTGAAACTCGGTATATTTAAGTTCAAGACTTAGTATGATATTTGAGTTCAGAAGTTTGATACTTGGTACAATACTATCTGATTTAAGTTCGTAGTTGAGTTTAAGGAGTATTTATGGAAAATGATATATTTGAGTTGGTGGGGTGAGTTTAAGAAGTATTTATGGAAAATGATGTATTATTCTAAAGTTAGTGATTAATTTTTAATTAACAAGAAAATAACAATTAAGAAATGAAATTACAAGCATCGCCTCTTTCAACAATATTCACAATTCACATAATCATTTCTGGAAACTATATTCTAAAATTCCGACCTTTAATTTTGAACCGATATTTCTGCAAATTTCTGCAGAAAATCATTATATTTGAAATAATAAACCAAAAAAAAAAGAAAAAGAAAGAGCATTTCTTGCGCTCTTCGGGACAAGTGAGTGAGTATCGTGAACTATACATAATCTTTTCTGAGATCGACCACCACAACGCTGACGTTGTCCGTACTATGCCTGGCCAGCGCCAGTTTGGTCAACAGCATCGTGGCGTCGGAGCACTGCTTGTCCGAGCTGACGGCGTCTCCGGCATCACTTCCCGCCGGAGAAGGTGCGTTGAGGCACATCCTGGCCACCCCGCACGCTGTGTCGTTGGACACCACGTCCCAGAGGCCGTCGCTCCCCAGTATCAGGCACTCGTCCTCCGGCGTCCTCTCGATCACCATCACCTCCGGCTCTGATATCACGTACGGCTTCAGGTAATTGTCCCCGATCGCCCTCGACATCGCCAGCACCCCCAGCACGCGCGCCCCATCCCAGTAGATCACGCGCCCTCCCGCGCTCTCAATCCGCATCAACTCGTCCGCCCGATCAGGCTGCCAATGTTATATTACATAAGCCTAAATACTCAATCACACCAACATCAACATCCATACATAATACAAACAAATAATAAATTGTTGGCTCACCTTGTGATCGGAGGAGAGAGGGACAGCGACGCCGTTCCGGGACAGGACGGCGCGGGAGTCGCCGCAGTTGGAGACGATGATCCTGTCCGGCGTCACGACGGCGACGACGGCGGTGGAGCCCACGGCGTCGCAGTGGGGCGTCCGGAGCTC
>JAYMTP010003786.1:0-16256 GCA_036897365.1 Geranium brycei | reverse complement strand
CATACATATTTTCATCTAATGATCATAATTGATTCTTATATTCTCATTTAATATGGTTGTTTTTACTTGAATGCAAGTCTAGATTATAGATGTATATTTCACAAGCTCCTTGAGTATTCCTTATTATAATACACGTGTATAAATACTTTTGTAATAAATAGACACAACAAAACGTGTCCAAAAATTATTTGAAAGTAAAAAAATTGGGTGTAAACGAGTTAAAGTGACTTCAATTTGACAGGACTTGTCTCGTAAAATAAATATTTGATTCGAGTTCGGCTCAGGTTTGAATGAGCTTATGCAAATAAACTCGAGTTCGGCTCGAAAAACATATAGATAAGCTCGAACTCGGCTCAGTTCGATTTGGTTGCTTAATTTTAAATACAATTATATAGTAAAAATAAAATTATAATATAATTCATCAAATACTAAACGAGTCAATTCGAGATCGACTCAACTCGATTCGACTCGTTTAATTTCATCATAAACATTAACTAATATTTAAAAGATTTATATTAATAAAAATATATAATTAATTAAATATTAAATGAGTCAGCTTGTGAGCCTATCGAGCTTTAAAATTTCAAGTTCGAGCTCGGTTTGTTTGTTAAACGAGCTCAATTTTGAGCTCAAATTCAGCTCAAACTTGATTATAACGAGTCTGAATCGAATATTTAATAAATCGAGTTTGAGTAGTTCGTTAAAAACTCGACTCGCTTACAACTCTAAAAAAAACATTTGAAAATATCAACATTTTTATAGTGTACAGTCGGCCTTTGCAAAACAAAATGAGCAATCTTTTTTCAGATAAATATCAACATTCTTTAAAAAGAATAATTCTTTAATGAGTACCAATATATACCGACCTCCGAACAGAAATATTATGTTGAATATGTTGGTTGTTGTGACAGCTGTATATAGTAGACGTGTTAGGCACCAAATTGCAACATCTACTTTGGTGGTGTGAGATACTAATTAAAACCACTTGAAGACAATATCCTTTTCCTTTGACCAGCCCAACACTAAAAAAATTAATATATAGACAGAAACATTTTATAGATTCGGATAATAATTAATAACTTGGTACCAAAAGAACGTGTGTCTCACTTTATATAAAGGACCATTCTCATTCCACCAAGTCTCAAACACTCTTAACACACAATAGTGTATATTGCTCTGTTAACAATATGGAGCTCTTGTCCATATTAGCTGCTGCTTTTGTTGTTGTTATTTCTATAGCCATTTATGTTAGTATGAGCAAGAAGCTCCCGCCGGGGAGCTTTGGGTGGCCGGTGATAGGGGAGACGGTGGAGTTCTTGTACGGCAAGCCGGAGAAGTTCGTGTTCCAACGGATGAGGAAGTACTCGCCCGACGTCTTCAAGACCAACATCATGGGAGAAAATACTGCCGTCATCTGCGGACCCAAAGGTCACAAGTTCATCTTCTCCAACGAACACAAGCTCTTTACCGCCTTTCGCCCCCACTCCATGCAGAAGCTGTTCCGCTCATACAAGCCCGCCCCGGCTCAGATCGCCCGCGACCAAGAGTCCAAGGCCATCCGCTCCCCTGGCTTCTTAAAACCCGAGGCCCTCGTTAGGTACTATATATATACTGTTAGAATACCACGTCTGAAAACAAATATGTGAATTTGTTATACCAGCCTAAATAACAGTTCTAACCTCCCCCTATTAACTTTAATGAAATTAATCATCATGTTATGTTATGCCATGAATTAGATACTTGGCAACAATGGACATGATGACGCAACAGCAGATGGTGGGTGAATGGGAGGGGAGGGACAGAGTCAACGCCTTCCCGCTGGCAAAGACCCTGACGTTGACCCTGGCGAGTCGGTTCTTCTTGGGCACGGAGGACCCGGAGCGCATTGCCATGCTGGTCGCCAACTTCGACGACATCGCCGTCGGGATGCACTCCATTCCGGTGAACTTTCCGGGGACCGTATTCGGGCGCGCGCAGAAGGCTGCCTCGGCCGTCAGGAAGGAGCTGTTGACGATCATTAAGGAGAAGAAGAAGGCGATGATGGCGAGCGGGGCGCCCATGCAGGACATACTGTCGCACATGATCGTGGCGACGGACTTGTCCGGGAAGTGCATGCCGGAGGTGGAGATCGCGGATAAGGTCATGGGGCTGTTGGTGGCAGGGTACAGTACGGTCGCCACCGCCATGACTTTCTTCATGAAGTACGTTGGCGAGAACCCTGACGTTTACGCCAAAGTCCTCGCCGGTATGTAAAAGGCTATTCCACCCATCAATTTGAATTTTTAAATAAAATATACATAAAAGGCTTATTCCACCCGTCAGTTTGAGTTTTTAAATAAATATACAAAAAATGATAGTGTTGAACACTAATTGGTTGCAGAGCAAAGAGAGGTGGATTCGGGTAAAAAGGCAGGGGAATTGCTGGGTTGGGAGGATGTGCAAAAAATGAAGTATTCATGGAATGTAATGAATGAAGTGATGAGATTGACACCACCGCTCCAAGGAACTTTCAGGGAGGCTCTCGTCGACTTCACCTATGCTGGCTACACCATTCCCAAGGGATGGAAGGTATTTATGTTTATGTGTATATATACTTGAAAGCTCACGCTGATAGGTGAAAACATTGAATCAATACAATTGTGTGTTTTGTCAGGTGTATTGGACGGTGACAACAACAAACAGGAATCCGGAGCATTTCCAGGACCCGGACAGATTCGATCCAGGCAGGCACGCGGAAGGAAACTCGTTTCCGCCATTCACATTTGCTCCGTTTGGGGGAGGACCGAGAATGTGCCCGGGAAAAGAGTACGCGAGGATTGCAATACTGACGTTTGTGCACAATGTGGTGAAGAGGTTCAGTTGGGAAGTGGTGTTTCCGGACGAGAAGATTGAAGGTGACATGATGCCTACACCACAAAAGGGCCTTCCCATACGTCTCCACCACCATTGATTCTGTTTCTTCCCAACACACTCCATCTAAATCTGGGAGTAAATCATTATATTAACATGTATTTTCTGTTGTATTTAGATTAATAATAAGTTTCACTTTGCTTTTTATAACAATAAACTATCACTTCTTGCAATTGCATATCGCCTTGATTATATGACAAGAGAGATTGCAGAGGTATATATATATATACACACATCAACTTCACAAGTTCATGTTTGTTTCAATGTCAGTACTGTTCACATATTCTTTACAAGATGTCAGCAAGTTGAGAAATACCAGGTCTGGTGAGGCACATCTAGATGAATGCATGCTCAGCCCCTGTATAAATCGAACAAGATTATCCTTGCTGAATCGTTCCCCGTTTTCCTTGAGTAAATTAAGCCACGCTCGCGTAGAGAATGCAGCCGACTCACGTTCTCCTTGATTAGTGATGCAGGCCATTGCAGCAGCATGGTCATTTTTCTCCAGCTTCATGCAAAATCTTTCTTTTGCTAGAGCTGGAGGCGGTGCCCGACCAGTACGTGCCACGTGCTCCCAAGTTATTTCCACTAGTTCTTCCTGAAAACCATGCATTCAATAAATCAGTCATGCTGAGGTTTTTTACTATCATGTTTGTCAAGGAAATGGTAATCAGTAAATTGTGTGTAGTTTACATGACAAGTATGATTGGGTGTTAAATTTGCATTTCAGATCAGAAGCTATATTGATAAATAGAAAGTTGGCCAACGTGTGATTTGTTGACTCAAACACATGCCATATTCTCCTATTTCCCTCTAGGCAGAAAAAATTGGGGTCTCTATCAAGGGACTGAAGTTTCAAATGTATGGTCAGAGGTGTGTGCTAATTATGTTTGAGACACAGGGAGAGAAGGAACTGAGCATTCAAATCCAGCAATACCGAAATATCATAAACAGCACTGCAAGTCCCATAAGCCATTCATCACGTGAGTTTTTAGCATATCCTCCATTTGTTTCAAAATTGAGGATTTAACTTCTAGTGACGTTCCATCATTTTCACCGATGTGATCATTCCCTTTCCCCACTAATCAACTTGTTATAGCTGATTTATGAGGGAATATCATTGGCAAGCCATGGCTAATTAACCGAAACTTATTTTGGAACATTTAATTTAAGAAAGTGGGGCACTTAGCCTGAGGCGAGGGAGTACCTTTCTTGTATTGGAAGCATCGAATATCATTCTTAGATGGCGTCTTGAATTGAACCGGAACCCATGGTAGAGCATCCTTTCATAGATATATTTAAAGTCATCCCACCTCTTCTCCGTGAAGCACGCATCTAACATGGTGTTGAAAGAGTAAATATCTGGTATCACTCTTGTCCTGTAATCAAGTTTGCTGCTAGTATGATTTCCAGTTTCTAGCATCTCCTGGAACAGTTTTTTGGCTTCTTCAAACATTGCATGATCAAGGTAGGCTTTAAGCATTATGTTGCATGTAACGAGATTTGGGGAGCAAAATTTGTGCATTTGGTTGAAGATATACGATCCATTCTGAATGTTTTCAGAATCCAGGCAAACTTGAATTAGGCCAGTGTAAGTGGCCACTAGAGGCTTGCTTGCAACCCTACTTATCTTCTCAACCTGCAAAAGGAGGCAATGATGCCAATGAGAGTTAGAAATGCTAATAAAATATTTCTAGATCTGGTAAGGATGAAGCTCGGGTATGTAGATATTAGATTCCCATTTCAACAACTATCCGTTCCAAATTCAGCAAGAAGGAGCGACCTTACTATATGTAGGGCAGATAAGTAACGCTCCTTCTGCAGAAATGTGTTAAGGCACACACTAACAAAATAAACCAATGAGTCAACTGGTAGACTATCAGAACATCTCATTCCAAGTCAACTAAGGAAAGTTAGCAATAATCACCAAGTCACCAACACTTTAGTGACAGCTATCAAGCTTTGAACACATTGGTAAAACTAACCATAGTTAATTCATGATCAAGTGCCGATTGAACAAGTTTTAAAAGAAAAAAGCATGGGTGCAGAAAAGATTGGAGATATGCATCATGTTGCAAGGAGCAGAATATACCTGCATCAAAGCTTTTTCACACCTTCCTGCACTACAAAGGCAGCGGGCTAAGTCATAATAAAGAGCAGCGGAACCTACAATTCCTCGGTTTTCCATGTCTTGAACAACCAGTAGAGTCTCATCTATTTTCCCTTCCTTCCAAAGAGTGTTTACAAGAACTGCATGACAAGATGTAACTGTCACAATCAAGTGATAAAATTCCAAAAAGAAAGGGATGAATCAGTAAAATACCTCTATATGCTAATGCATTTGGAATTGATGATCTCTGCATTTTCCTGAAAAACTCATGTACCAAATTGTACTTCCCACAAACAAACATCACCTGTCAATGTAAAAATGATTTGGGGAGAGATGTCAGCAACTCATGATCTCCCCTCTAATCTTACAGGTTGAAATTTATACTCCAGGAACAGACACAACAAAAAAAAAACTGGTTACAGATTTTCATAATTGCATACAAGGACTAGAGTGCAAGAGACTAGCCAGTACAGCAGTAATGTTGAACATTGTATGGTCCAGAGATTGTATTGCCACAAGAAAAAAGAATGGTTGAATAAGTCTTTTTAATAAGCTATGGAGTATTATTACATTAAAATAAATAGTACTCACTATAGTATCATATAATACTAGAATATATTTGAGTCGAAATCTAATAAGATATTGCTCTTTATTCACCATTTTTCTACGATACTAGAATATATTTGAGTTTTTTTGCGGATAAAAAGGTATATATTTTTTAGCATTCCTTAAAAAATCAAATAGCACTCACTATAGTATCATATGATTTAACCAGAGAAATGGCAACTATAGCAAGGCAGATAAAATGGAGGACAGTTTTATTGTAGCTAGGTAGGAAGAATTACCTCCATGACAAGCCCATAGGTCACACTAGAGGGCGCTAATCCTTGTTTCTTCAACTGCTGCAAAATCCAGAATGCTCCCTCCCACTGCTTTTGCTTAACACAAGCATTTAGGACCTGCATATACAACAAATACAAAAATTAATAATGTATGGATAAGTAGGTTTTATTATATTCATGTATGCATGTACCAAATAATAGAATTTATTTTGATTCGTTAACAGAACTGCCAAGTGAAGTAAAGTCGTAATTTTGTTAGTTGGAGAATAGTGCCTTGTGCAGTGAGAACTCATGCTATGCTACATGGGCTATTTGTATGTCTGTAGAGGAGATACAACCAGTTTTCATTTGAACCTGTTTGCAGTTTTAAATAACTATTCATTGCATAAGGATAAGAACTAAGCAGAACCCACCGCATTGTAGACAGTTGCATCTGGTTCCAACCGTGGGTCCCGATTATCAAATTCCCTAGCTCTGAAGCTCTTCTTGGGAGCTCTCATGCTATCAATCACATCAAAAAGTTCCTTCATGTGCCCTGCTTCTCCAAGAGTTGCGGCAATTGAATGATAAGCTACAATGTCGGGATATGAGTTCCTTTGTTGCTGGAAACAT
Organism: Geranium brycei; assembly: GCA_036897365.1. Taxonomy (NCBI): domain Eukaryota; kingdom Viridiplantae; phylum Streptophyta; class Magnoliopsida; order Geraniales; family Geraniaceae; genus Geranium; species Geranium brycei. The sequence goes on along the minus strand of JAYMTP010003786.1, from coordinate 9,782 downwards.
AAGTATGAAATTTCGAAATGTGTTAGTTGAGAACCAATTTTCCTCTTCAATAAATAAAATCATATTCCAGTAGTCATGAGCAAAATGACCTTTTTGCACTGTACCTGCATTACACGAAATACATTGAGCGCCTCTACAGGTCTCCTTGCCTTTTGTAATGCAGTAAGTGCAGCTGTGTAAATGTATCTAGATGGTATAGAGAATATACAGTTAGAAGGCACCTTCACAAATTGACTTCTAGTTTCATTTAAAGTGACTCAAGAAGCTACGAAAATTTATAGAAGGGTTAATTACACTTTAGTATACCTTCTTTCATCCCTTTTACAAACTAATATACCTATTATAAAAAATTACAACTTGTTAATACTTAATTATATTGTTTTTTACAATTTGCTCTAACGCCGTTAAAAATTGGATGGAAAATTTTATTAAAGTGTGCAATGTCTAAAATACCCCTGACTATTTATCAAATTTTCAAAGAGTGCCATGCTTCACATTTTTGCCCAATTTCTTTGATTTAGTTTTGATCTTGATTTTTTCCAAATAATACAAATTCTATGTGCATTGCTGATGACTGTCATAAAATTGCACCATAGATAAGGACAAGAGAAATTTATCTAACACAGAGGCAAAGATTATTATACCATCTCAAACCATGTATCCACGTAGAAAAGGAAAAAACTGAGAAGAAAGCAAAAGTTACAATTTGACTGGTTCATCATACAATACTGCGAAAACTGTAAGGAATCAAAAATACAGAAAAATCATCGGAAGGAAACGATTGAGGAAGAGACCGACGAGGACCATGGCCAGAGTTTGAGGACGGCGGAAGACGAACAGGCGCCGGACAAACCAAGCCAGATTTGGGAAAAAACCGGATCTGGCTTGGTTTGTCCGGCGCCACACCAAACTGAGCAAGGCTCTCCGACCACCACCTGGACGTCAACGACTCACCGGAAAATTGCCATGGAGCTTCCGTGTCATCCTTCTCGCCGAGGAACTGAACGTGAGCCTCCTTGCTCTGCCAGAACCTCCACTGCGCCATGCCTCATCGGTGATCGGGCAGAGCGCGCAGCAGCACGGCTTCATAGCGTCGATTCCGGCAAAGAAGCGACACTCGTGTTCATTCTGGAGAAACGAAACGATTCGAGAATGGAGGGCAATAATTGAGAGTAATATTCAACTCAGTTTCTTAGAACATCAATTCAATAGACTACTAATCTCATTAATAGGAAATGATATTGTGAATCTGAGACATTTTTGGGAAATTGAAGAACAAATGTGAACAAGGGCGAGTGCAAATGTGAATAGGAGGGCATTTTCGTCATTTTGAAAATTTTTAACAGTAAACTCAGTTAAAATGGACGGAAATGAGTAAATTGTAAAAAAATGTAATTAGGTGAGCAAAAACGAAACTTTTTGAAATAGGTACAGTAATTTGTAAAAAGGCTCCAACTAAGTATACTAAGTTGTAATTAACCCTTTATAGAAATAGTAACATATTCACAAAAAGTAGGAACACTATAATTAGATAAAAACAGGCACATAGTAGCCGTTTCCAGAGACTAAGAGACCCTCTTGAACGGTTTCAAGCATGACATAGCCAATCTCCTATTTAATCTTCAATTTCATCATGTTCACAAAAAGTTCCAGAAACTAATCTATGAATGATGACAAATCAGAAAGCTTGTCTAATTTGAAGTAAGTCAGATGTTAAATGCGAGGTGGAACTTCATTTGGTCAAAAAAAGTAACTTAACAATTCTGTCTTCATATCTAGATAAGATAACACAAAAATGTGTATTTCGAGCACATGCTCTGTCCATGACAAAATTTTAAAAAACTACCTGAGCTTGTAAGATTTGAAGCGCTCACGCAACTGTAACCATTCAATTACTTGTAGCACTCGCCTCCAGTTTCCTAGTTTACCCAATAGCTGGATAATTCTCAGTACAGAATGGTCTGACAATATGATTTTTGCACTTCGCATCATCTTAGAGAACATCCACTCGGGCATGTGGATGTCTGCACCATTCAAGCTGTGAAAATAAACTAATTGACAGGAATCAGACTATTGGAACTAAGTGTACTAAAAATCTACCAAATGTGATATTTCAAGATTGAGAAAATTGTAGACCCAATATCTGTCATCCAGTTTTTTTCAACCAAGATGTCAACTACATGTACGTTAAGCATAAAGCTTCCATGTTGTATTGTTATAATGCAGCAACGAAAACAAATTCAATCAGAACTTTTTTTTTCTGAAATGAAGCTTCAACAATGTCTGTCATTTAATATTTTCAATCAAGATGGCAACTACAAGTATGTTAAGCACAAAACCTCCACGCAGCGTTATAATGGAAGACAATACACTTGAAGTTTGAATATAGAGAGAGGAATATTTGTAGGAGTTATAATGTGGAATTGATACAAAATTAAAAACAGTTAATAAATCTACAACTCATAACCCAATTTTAGCAGTTGCTATTTATCTAGTACCTTGCCTAGTAAGAGATAGTCTGGCAAAGAAATAAAGGTAGAGTAGGAGAAAAAGGGAAAGAGGATCTCAAAACGTACCAGTTTGCTAGTTTCTGGATTCTCTCTTCCATTTCCATCTGTGAAACTCTTGGTTTGTCCATGATATCAGAGGACTCTTCAAAAGACTTAAAACCACTATCTTTATCAAAGAAAGCCTTATTGCTTCGAGTTAATGTTCCACGTGTTGACGTATAACCTTTAAGAGTGACTTTCTTAACCTGCATGGGGTTTATATGAAATCCGCTGCTAGTTCCATTGCCTCTGACACCCATCTCCTCTCTCTCGAATGTTTTGTCCACTGATTCCTTATCCTCTGGGTGACTGTCAGCCCCTCGCGGTTCTAATATTACATGACTACTTTTCGACCTTGACTCTACACTATTTTTCTCATATTGTGACCATCTACTGTTTCCTAGTGTTCCTCTGGGAACCCTTTCTACCATGAAACCTGAACTGTTTTCATCCCCATCTAACTCATCCTCAAAGCCCTTGGTTCTTCCATGCTTGTAAGAGGACTTGCCTCTAACTGTACGGTGAACTTCAGCGGGGTTATTTCGAAAGCTGCTGCGACTTCCATGGCTTTGAACACCAGTTTCCTCTCTCTTGGATATTCTCTTCGTTGGTCTCTTATCCCTTAGGCTATCCTTTCTTAACGCTCGAAGACTATGCTCTGACTTTGATTCCACACCGTCTTCCTCATATTTCGACCGCCTACCACTTATCAGCTTTCTACCCCAATTGCTTTCTTCTCCATCCAAATCATCCTTAAACACCCTATGCTTCGGCTCTTTGTAATGTGCTTTCCGTTTCACTGCATTTTCTTGTCTTTTCACAACATCTCTTCTTCCATTTCCATTTCCACTTACCTCGTCCTCTTCCAAGTCTCTATGCATATTTCCCCTATCCAATTTTCCTTTCAAATCCTCTTCTCTTTTACCAAACCCACCGCTGTTCCTGTCTGATATAGCCACCTGCCTCTTCTCCCTATCAATTTTAATAGACTCCATGGCCTTCACATACTCATCAAAAGATGGCTTGAAGTCGAGCTCTTTTGCTACAACTCCACTGCTAGCCAACAAATTATCAGAATTTCTGCTCAAACTAGCACAAACTGGTCCACAACCATGCCTTCTCAAACTCAAGTCAGCGTTAAAATCAACCCCAACAATTGGTGTCCGAGAAACCGAAATCCCATATGGAATCAATGAATTTCGACAGCAATCGAAAGCTAAAACTCCATCTTTACCGACTATCCCCAACATTTGAATTCTGATAACAATATAACTTACGCGAGTGCCAAGCACCAAAGTAGGAAACTTCCCGAGACTTGTGGGGAACGGGAGAGGTTCTTAGCTAAGCAAATGATGGTAAATTTGAGTAGTTAAGAGCTGAGCGTACCAGAGCACAAAACATTTCGAGAATCGGCGAGTACGAGCCGCACAGTGAGACAGCAAGCCAGAGAAGCCATAGACTGAAGCAGGCGAGCGAGGCCTCACCTCTACGAGTCGATCGGAGAAGAAAAGCTTACCATGGCCGAGGTTTTGGGAGAGGTTTATGGTGTCTGTAAAATGGGAAGCTATCCATTCTCAGAGAAAGCTACTGAAACAAAAACAGCTTTAGTATTGGGCTCGAGCCTGTTGCTAACAAAAGTAACCGCTACCATGGCCCATAGCTTGTGTTTATTTCAGCCCGCTAGTCTTCCACTAGGCCCATCGTATTCAGCTACAAACTATAGTTTAGAACACAAACTTGCGAATCCTCACGGTCACACGATGAAGACGTCGACGGTGTGGATTGAAGCGGTGGCAGAGTGTCGTAAATATGAAGAGTTTGTAATTTATTTTTGTCTTTTAACCTTTGCGCAAGGGTAGCATAGTCTTTTTAGTGGATTGTTTTGATGGAAATGCATAGATCAATCGTTCCGAGCCTTAATTGCGATTGTGATTTCGCTCCAAGCATCAATCGACGGAAAGCCTTATCCTCCGGCGACTTTCACTGACGGCAAGCCTTCTTCTCCGACGACGTTCACCGACAATAAGCATTCTTCTCCAGCGACGTTGGCCGACGAGAGGCCTTCTTTCTCAATGATTTTTTCGTGACCTAACAATCTAGTAATAGCGTAATTTGAATTAAACGATCGATATTGAGTAATTGTTTGATTTAAACATCCATCTATAGATTAGTTAGCGCAATCCACAATTTCAATATTTGACAAATCACTGTATTTTTTTATTTCGTACTGTAAGGATGTGATTTCTCGATTAACACATATTTCAGAAAAAATGAAATAAGCTTCAGAAAATTGTGTTCTGAAACAAATTTCATGTTTTGTTAAGTTATTTCAACTTTTTTTTGGAAATTTGTTAAATTATGATAGAATATTGTTAAAATTTTGAAACTTGTACTGGTACGGTTGCACATTATACTAGCGCACCAAGTATTGATGTTTTTTGACATTTTATTGGTGCGGTTTAACATTGTATTGACAGGTTGACATTGTATTGACACATTTGGACATTGTATTAGTGCATCAAGTATTGGCACGAGTTGACATTGTATTGGCACTTATCACACAGTCCAAAGCCATTTCAGGGGTCACTCATATGATATAGTATGAAATCCAAGACCTTCGTTACACTCTCCCCCAACATGATTCACTTTTACCCTTAGTGTATAGTTTGGAATCTGAGACCCTCGTTACAACACTCCCACAACAAGGTTCACTTTCCCCCTCAAGGTATAGTATGGAATCCGGGACCCTCGTTATACCACTCCTCTGACAAGGTTCACTTTCCCCCCGGTATAGTTTGGAACTCGTGACCCTCGTTACACCACTCCCCCGACAGGTTTGACTTTCCCCTTGTTTCATTTTTTTAATTATGTGTTAATCGAGAAATCACATCCTTAAAGTACGAAATCACAAAAAATACATTGATTTGTCAAATATTGAAATCGTGGATTGCGCTAACTGATCTATCGATCAATGGATATATTAACTGTATGATTACTCAATATCGATCGTTTAATTCTAATTATGATATTATTAGATTGTTAGGTCAAGAAAAAATCGTCGAAGAAGATGGCCTCTCGTCGGCCAATGTTGTCGGAGAAGAAGGTTTATTGTCGGTGAACGTCGTCGGAGAAGAAGGCTTGTCGTCAGTGAAAGTCGTCGGAGAAGAAGGCTTTCCGTCGATTGATGCTTGGAGCGAAATCACAATCGCAATTAAGGCTTGTAACGATTGATTTATGCATTTCCATCAAAATAATCCACTAAAAAGACTAAGCTACCCTTGCACAAAGGTCAAAAGACCAGATTAAATTACTTCTTCATATTTACGACACTCTACCACCCTTCAATCCACACTGTCGACGTTTTCATTGTGTGACTGTGAGGAGTTCGCAAGTTTGTATTCTAAACTATAGTTTGTAGTTGAATACATCCTCATTTATAGAGGTTTTAACAATATCAATCCCTTAATTTAAGGAACCTCCCATATTAATTACTCACAAAATGACATCAGTACCTTTTCTTAACCAATTGTTGAAGAAAGATTAATCGTTTCATTCATCATCATTTCGACCATTGTTTTTTTCCATCCAATGGTCAGAAAATGTTTTAAGATTTGTAGTGGGAGAGAGGTTTGTAGCCGAGTCCTTCTCATTAATATATAGACGAGTAAAACTGACAAATAAAAATTGTAACATTAAATTTTAAATTAATTTACAGAGAACGTACATATTTACTAAATGATAATAAAGAAATTCACAACATTTTCTCATATGAAGTAAACTAAATACCAACGCTTGTCTGACCAATTGGTTAAACACTTGAACTTGTGGGCAAAGGTCCTGGGTTCGAGTCACGCTGCGATATCTCGCATTTATTTTCAGCTTCTGTTGGACCTCTTTCTCAACTTCTGTTGGGTCTCTCTCTCCCGGTGGGAGTCAAGTGGCAATATTGCCCCCTTCTATATAAGTGTGTGTCTTGAGCCCATTATTAATACAATCACAAGTTAGATACTGTCTTGCTTCATCATAATATAATCGAGCCCAAATCTTTAATATAATTTGCCGATAAAAAAAAAGAAAGTAGACTAAATATTTATTTCTTGTAAGTATCATAAAAGCTAGGGTGGTTTTGAGGTGAGGCCCAAAAGTGTACAGGAAAGGCTATTTATTTTGGGAATTGAGAAGTGCAAGAATAAAGAAACTAACTCTACACCTCTCTTTGTCACTCATTAAAGAAATGAAAATGATGAGAAAAGGACAAGCACCGAGCAGACAGAGAGGCAGAGAAATGGAGAATAAGATCTTCGAGCACCTTCAACAGTTGGGTTTAGTAAGCTAGTGACTAGTGTGTTGGTATCAACTAGCTGAATTCAGAGAGCCAAAATAGAATGGTTGAAACAGGAGGCAGTAAACTTGAATCATAAATTGTTTTAGTTATTTGAACTGATCCAATCATACCTATGCAACTAAAATTATAAATTATGTTTTAATATATGAGTGTATATAATTTTTTATAATAATAATTTGCAATCTGAGCTGCCCAACATAGGGGCAAACTGATCGGATCTACCACTTTTCAATGATTTTTTCACCCTAAATTAGTTTTAATGGTACGTTAATTTTTATAAGGCATTGTTTATGAAAATTTTGAGTTGTATATTTTTGTGAATGAAAAATAACACTTTATTGCAACTAAGTATATGTTGTTTTTCCCTAAATATATTTAAATATGATTATACATTGTATGGTATTCTAACTATTTTTTTCTTATTAATAAGAAAAAATGGTGCCAACACAACACAACAAAAAGTCAAAGGAGGGGAGGCGACGGTTTCTCTGTTTGGTTCCGCCTCCACCTCCTGCCTTCTTGGCCCGTCGGCAGTTTTTTTGTTGGATTTTTCATGGAATTGGTGTCATCGGAGGTTGCGGTGATGGCAGGTAGAGATCTCATGGTCATAGAGGATATAGAGTAGTCTATTTAAGTGGAGTCTTTGTTGTTTTCGTCTTCTCCGGCGTTGGAAGCGACGCCGGTTTAGTTCCATGTCGCTGGAAACATCCTTGCGGTGGAGGAGAAGGGGGTCTGTTTTGGCGTGCTCGTCTCACAGATCGATTTTGGCGTTCTATCGGCGGAAGGCGATGGAGGACGCGAGAATGAGTTTTTTGGTTTAGGATTCGCGGTGTGCGAGTCGGTTTCTCCGTCTTCGCGGATGCGACGTTTAGCTTCCATTGTTCGGTTCGTTGTGCTTGACCCTTTTGAGTGGATCGCCTTGTGCGATTGGTGTATCGCTATGCGGGATTAGTGTATTGCTTTGTGCGATTATTGTCCCACTACGGAACAGAGAGAATATTGTGAGTGAAAGGTAGTCTCGAGTGCAAAGCCTCCATTGGGTCCTGATCTGGCGATGGATGACGACGACGATAGAGGCTTCTAGAGGTGGTCGAAAGATTTTTAGGTTTTACTGGAAAGGAGGATGAGTTTGGTTCTATAATGAAAATTAAAATGGAGATATGGTTCTGACTCTCCCTTGATATGGGTGCAAGGGGACCTCTGATGAGTGTGACCTAATGATCCAAGCCTCGCGGGTATCGAGCCCCGCAACACCTTGCTGAGGAACTCCCGGAGAAGCGCTCTCTCGGTCCTGGACCAGTTGTTTCGGGTTTGGTTTTTGAGCCTAAGGGCTCTAATCCAATTGTAACTCCGGGAGGGGGCTGAGTTGAGAGGGGTTATTGAAGTCTTGTGAACATTTGTGCGAGGTGTGTGGAGTGGTGGCCAGAATGTGGAAGTGATGTTAGGTATTATGCAATAATATTAACAAATTGCAGAAATTAAATAATTATAAATACAAATAAAATATGAAAATTATAAAGATATATGAACCCTTACAAATTACTCGATACAAACTCGGGAATAGTCGAGGCGTGTTGGACACTTTCCTTAAAGTGCACCTCCCAAGATACAACGACTTCGAACTAGCATCGTACACCAAATGTCTAGTTCTGGCGAACTTGAACTTGAACTTTTGCCTTTTTCTATCACATACTTACGAAGAATATTTGAGACTAAAGAAAGAGAAGAAGAACCAAGAACTCATGTTCTTGGTGTTGAGATGAGATAAAAGAAAAAAAATATAGAAGAGGGAGAACAAGAACACAATAGTTCTTGATATTTGATGATTGAAAATTGAAGAGAAAGACCATCTATTTACAGCCTCATCTCTTCCACCTCTTGAATTCTAATAATGAATGCCCAAATTAAAAATAAAAATGAAAAGTTGTAACCTAAACATTCAAGATGATTAAATCACATTGAAAAAGGCATATTAAATCAATTTTATTCATCTTGTAGGATTAATATTAATTTAAATCATATAATATGATCTTAAATTATATATTATCCAACAATCCCCCACTTGAATGAAATTGAGCGATACCAAAAACGACAAAAAAAAGGCACGAGCAGACTCGACACGATATGGTGATAGATTCTACAGTCAATACATGTATAGGATAGGTAGGGGGTAACTTTGAACCTTCCCTTGTGAAAACATGTCGACTTTACTGGCTGACCAATAGACGCGATGTCCTTGAATTGTTCTGCCGTTTGTGTAAATGATAACATGCCCCACGCAGGTATCTTCCTGACTCAAGTTCAGTTCTCATGATTATGTTCATTTTGGTCGTGAACATTGTCCTGGTTCTGTAAGAGTTTTCAAAGAATTTAGCCCCTCAATCTTCCTTTGAAGCGACCCCACTTCTCTCTCACATAGGTGATTTCTATATAAGAGTAACCCGCTTTACTCCGCTCGAAACCTCAATATTTTCGATGCATAAGAATCATTAAAAGCTCAATTGCTTAACCTTTCCCTACTGGTGTCACTGTTTTCATCATAGAAATAGGATTGGGGGAACCCCCACAGTGACTTTACCAGTCTTAACAATTAGGTTGTCCCTTTGAACCATGATCTTGGGATCTCTAGTCAACATGGTTGGGTTTCCTTTGTCTTGACTATACAATTTCATGGGTTTAAGTCCAATTTCTTTAGATGTCTTCTCAACTTGGTCTTCACTTAACTAGTTGGTCACTAGTTTCGCGGTATTTTTTTTAGACTTTATGTAGTCAGTGCTCATGACTTCATAGTTGAGAAGTTCTTTAACAGTATTATGTCTTCGACATACATGTCTAGACTTGCTGTTATTCTTTGCCCTTGATAATATCCTCCAACAAACTCAATTATT
>JAYMTP010003785.1:0-16259 GCA_036897365.1 Geranium brycei | reverse complement strand
TTTTTTTTACTACTAACTGAATTTTATTCTTTATTTTCTATAACAAAAACATTATAGAAAAAAGTTCAAAATCATTTATATTTATTTTTAAAAATTTTTAATACAAGGGTATTTTCGTCATTTCATAAAAATAATATAATTTTCAGAAAAGTTAATGGAAAAGGGTAAAATGAAACTTTTTCAAACTCAAGGGACTGCACAAGTTGATTTTGAAGTTAAGGGGGTTAAGTGAAACTTGGTCATAGTTAAGAGGAGTCGTGTGAAATTTTTCCTAAAGTTTAATATGTCCCCAAATCCTATATTTTAAAGATTTAGAATTCAAGTTAAAGCTCTTTTGAATTTCGATCTCTTATTTCCTTCTGAATCAGTTATTGTCATTTCAAACCCCGATCAAACTCCAGGTTCTATTAGTCTCAGCTTTATGATTCCATCAGAAACCGAAACAGATCTTTTTGCTAGCTAGCTACAAAAACCCTAGCTAAGAACAAATTTTCTTTTCTCTTCTTTTTTCACATTTACGAATTGGCCAACTACAATACTTGTGGACGGTTCCATATCAGACAAGCTCGCACCACTCGTGACATATATATATGGCACTACCCTTCTATTTTACCACCTAATAATTGCCTACATAAAAATTAACCATCTCAAAAGAAGATCACCGTATTTCATTTTATCGTACCAATTTCAAGACACGTCAATCCATAATCTTATTTGCGTAGATAAATGTATGGTTTCAATCATTGGTATTGATTTCAGGTTACATTTTGTTAGCCACGTACACATATCATATACGCGGCTTATGATTTTTTAAGGGCCGTTTACACTCCATGTACATGTCCATTAAAACAACGATCCCGTACACTATTTACATATGCCACTAATCAGTATTTAAGGATTGTACACTCAACTTGTATGTTTTCCTTGAATTTTGATTATAGTTGACTGAATATTTTCGTCTATGCACAACCGTTTTTATGTCCATTGTATAAGGGCAATGTACATAGTCAATGTACAGTGCACAAATTTAGAGGTCGCTTACATATGGTAGGTGTGCTGCCCTTGACTCAGTTTTCGAAATCTATATACAAGTGTGTAGTGTTTGATGATTTTGTGGAGAAATTTGTATGAGTATATTTGGAGTGATCAAATATTGTGGGTTAAAAAAAGATATTAATTTGTAATCGAAAAAAGAAAGCGTACCACTTTTGCCTATTATAAGGTATGTTCTGTACAAATATTATTTCTTCCACAATACGTAACAATATTTAATATGTTGTGTTTTTGTGTATGTCAGGTTTTGTACTTAAAATCGAACTCTGAAATTGAAGGATGCATGGAACAAGAAAAATAACAAAGAAGCCCAAGACGAAAACTATTAATATATCTTAAATTGATATTCTAGAAACTCGGTGATCCGTCTATGCCTCAACCCCAATCCTCCTCCTATTTTGAAACAGAATAGATTGTATTGACTTTTAAATTAATATAAGAATATTTTGATTTTCACGAATGTCAGGTTTAAATTTCATTTACCATTAAAAAAAAACTACAGGTTTGGGAATTATATTTTGAAAGTAGTTGTTGTTTCTTTAAAACACTACCTTATCGATACGTTGACGTCATACAGTTTCAGATGGCTGTCGTTGTACTGGCAGCGAATGGGACACTCATGCTGCCACTACAACGACAACGAAAAACTTCGTACAATGTTAATATTAGTGACGGTGTTCATGTGTGTTGCCATTAAGTAACAACTGCGATCTAAGAACCCTTACCAACGACAGTGCTCATGTGTGCCGCTCTTACCTATGGCAACACTCATGTGCGTTGCCCTCAAGTAATTATAGCCGCAATCTAAGAGTCCTTATTATCAACAACAATGCTCATGTGCGCCGCCTTACCGACGGCAATGCAATATATCAAATGGCGCAAATTAAACCAAAAAGAAAAAGGAAATTATCACTCATATGAAACATGTACATACATATGTGAATTCACTAACGTTTTAAGCTCGGATGCTTTGAGCTGTTAATAAAGGTTTCTTTCTAAAAAAAATAATACTAAAATAAAATTGATAGTTTATTGATTAAACTTAAGTAACTGAACAAGAGATCCATATATTTTTGGATATCAACCCGCTCATTATTACAAACTCACCAGTCACCATAATCAATACTATGTAGAGTACTATATATATATCACACATGCCACAGCTTTTTTTTTTTTTTTTTTCTACAATTGTAGCTATATATATATAGTTCCTCATACAAACTAATCACCTTCAAAGGTACTAATTAATCTCACACAAAAACCATTAATACGCTTACTCTACTCTAATATTAATATAGCTATAATCGTCATATATTATTCGGAGCAAAAATAGTTTTTATAGCTGGTAGCAAATGAAGCTATAATCATCTCAATGAACGAGGCCATAGGATAGAGCCATGAGCAGGATTGCAGCTTCCTTTTCGTCCTGAGGGAAAACTTGCTCAAAACCCGAATTGCTGATCAAGCTCATCCTCAAATCCTCGAAAGAAATTGTCTTTCGGCCACTAATTATTGACGGTGAATTATTAATATTGATCTTGCACCTTTTCTTGAATTGGGGACCATTGTTATCCTGAGTTGATGGTGATCTCTTGTTCTTGAGCTTTAGTACCTTTTTCATTGGAGGAGGAACATTGCTGGCTGTTGATCCATTCGCAGTGGCCGCCATGGCGCGCCTCGCCTTCCTCTGACGAATTCCGCATGCATTGCATAGCGACTGTTTCAAGAAATTAATCAAATCATCAGATAATATATTATTAAGTCGACCTGAATATTAATATACAACTTGTCGATAAAAGAAAGAAGATAATATATACATATATATTATAACTTGTATCGCGTAAAGAGACCTCAATTAATTATAGTTTAGACATGTAATTGATACTCAATTTGACATATATATATGTTTTCAAATTAAATAATATGATAGTACTTTCTTATGCATATATAAGATAATAATTCAGATACCTTGGGGCCAGTTGGTCCACTCCTCCAAAGAGGGGTCTTGGTGGTGTTGCAATCAGTACAAACCCTAACTGATGAAGAATTGTTGCAGCTGGAACTGTTGCTGCTGTTGTCGTTTTCATGATTATGGACAGTCCGGCGGAGCTTCTCACCTTGAATCTTGGTGTTGATCATCTTTCTCATCATCCTCATCTTTGAAGACATCCACTTTGCAGAATTATCAATATTCTCAGTTCCATACTCATCGGTGCGGTCTTCTCTCATTTTTACTTTGAACTTTAGTCCTTTGCCACTCTCATCTACTCTTATTGGATTGCACGCCTAAAATGTAAAATAATATGGTGATCAATTTATATAAAGATAAAAGAAATAAATTCATACATGGGAAGCTCAAAATGGTGAATTAGTTAGTTAATTAATTACCTCTTGTTGGTGAGATTCCATAGAGAAATCACAAGATCCTCCTAAATTTGGAGCAAGTGATTGATGAGATGGGGTCATCATGAAGATAGGGTTTGAGATGGAAGAAAAAGAGGAAGAAGATTGGAGGTTTGGAGAGAAGAGATGTTGATCTTCTTGATGATCATGGTGGAGCTTAAGGTTTAACATGGCCACAAGATGATGGTGATGATCATAAGATTTGCGAAGAGTGTTGGGTTTTGAGTATGACCAACCAAAAGGAGAGAGATAGGGTTTTGGGGGGGTGTGAAAAAAGGCAAAAGAGGTTTTAGAAACAAGAGTGGTCTTGAAAGGAGAGATATGATAAGGCCTTCACGTGACTCTACTGAGTAGTCTGGTGGGAGAGATATGATGAGTGTGTAGTCTGGTGGGTAGTGGGTAGTGGGTAGTGGGTGGGCCCGGTGGGGTGTGGCTGTGCTCATGCTGAGTGTGAGTGATAATAATAAATAATAATATAATATATATTATATATTATATAATATATAATAACCGGTCGGTACCGGTTAACCGCGGTTATTGAAATCAATAACCGCAGACCGGACCGGTTCTTACCGGTTTTGACAAATCGAAACTGAATTGGTACCGGTTTGTACCGGTTCCGGTTTTGGTCGGTCCGGTTTTGGTCGGTTTCCCGGTTTCCGGGTTTATATGGACACCCCTACCTCTCATTGTCTTCTTGGAGCACTCATTATTGGAAAAAAAATGTCCCAATAATTCAAGTACTGGTCTCTTCTATATCAGAGATTGAAAAAAGCTCATGACATTTTTGGAATCTTCCTCTCACAGTATCAAAGCCAAAGGCCATGTGACTATTTTTAAATGAGACAAGCTTCACTTGCTTTTGTTTCAGAAGGAATAGTTCACTTCAGGTTCAGGTCAACCCACAGGTCCTGATTTACCCTTTGGTCACACCATAAAAACACACTTTCTTTTGTATTTTATTTTATAGACAAATATTACAGTCTAATAAAGCCATTTCAAGACTTGTAAGTATTGTAAAATAGTGGATATCTTATAATTAAGTAATTTAATGGTAGATGTATACATATAAGGGCAAAAATTGGCCACTTAACATTAAAATTTTGTAAGTAGTCCAAGTGTACTTTGTTAATTATAAGACTTTATTGTGAACTATTATAAGTTTTACACAATTTCTCAAAATTTACCAAACAGATAAAAAGTCTTGTGAACTCGTTTTTCTTTAAAATGACATAATTTCTCCATCAGTATATGAAGTAATATTTTCAAATAGTACATTTCTTAAAAATTTAATCTGCATGGAATTCTCTTATGATAAATATAATTATTTTATTTTTTACATGTATTTTTAAATTTGAAGGATGATTCCATTTTTTAAATTTATTTTTAAGGGTGCAAAAATTTGGATATTTGCCAAAGTTTTGCAATTAGCAAAATAGACTATAACTCCTTACAAAAATGAGATATTGCACCTTCAAATTTTGCAATTACCCCTTAATTGTACAAGGATGCAATTGTTTTACTGTTTTTTTATTTGTGATAATAACATTGTTAGGAATAATGATGTATACTATTGATTATGTTGTATACAGTAAGATCAAATTAAATAGTAAACCCTAATATATAATAAAATAAAAAACCTTAATACACATGTTAATCCTAATGGAAATGTAATCTAACAAACATAAAATAAAATGAAAAAAGTTTCTTTTATGCATATGCATATGCAAGTCAATGTCTCATTGACTCTTAGCTCCTCTTGCTTTATATACCACCTTTCTAGTATATGACTTGGTCACACAACACCCTTTTAGCTACTGTAGTAAAAAAAGGACTTGACTTTGTTTTTGGGTTTGAAGTTTACAAATCAAAGAGCCCAATTGGGTTCATGAACCATCAGTGATTTGGGTCAGCTTTTTTTTGTTTTTGATAAACTCTGCTTGTGAGTGGTCTCTCTCTAGTCTCTGTTGCTGTGTAGTGTTTGCTTATGCTCAGTGTTTATTCTGATTCTCAATAAATGTGGTTTTTGGATGTTTCCTTCATTCTGTTCTCTTCTTCTATTTTTTGGTTATTTTTTCCCTTTGTCAGTATCTGAATATGTGTTTGACAATTGACACAATTTTTTTTCTTCAGCTTTTTGCACTCTCTTTAATGGGAATGCACCAAATAAAGTTGCCAGTTTCTGGGTCGAAGCCAGTTTTGAAGTTCATGGAAGATTCAAGTTCAGGACCCAAGAGGTACTGGTCACAAAAAAAAATCAGTTGATGTTTTGGGCTATTGGGTTTTGTTTATTTAGATCATTGGTAGCTGAATAATGATCTGTGTGACAATAATTTGATGTTTTGGTTTATGGGTATTGGTTTTTTGAGTTTGATATGTGAACTTGAGCTGCTGCTACCAATGCCTACCACCTGCTGGATGAATTGCCTCTGAGAACTTGTAGCTTGTAAATGTCTTGAAAAGTTAAGAACTGATTTTGCTTAGTGTTAGGTATCATATCACGACCTCTATCTATCAGTTTGATCTTTTAGATGACGCAGACTCTAAAATTTAGAAAACTCTCATATAGGAAAATCTAGACTTGCAATTTACTTTCTTTAATTTTAATGGTGATTGATTGCCTTTTTTTGTTCTCCATCTCTGAATGGTAGTGTTGAGGTTTGCAATACAGGCGCGTGCACAGTTAAATGTTATGTATCGATGTTCCAAATGTTCATACCATGCATTTTGGTTTTGTGAGCAGCATCGATTATGATTCCGTCAAGAGAAAGATAGAGGAAGACAAGTCAAGCAGCTTTCAAACCTCGTATCGTCAAAAACTAGTAACCATCTCACACCCTTTCTCTTGTGTCCTCTTTGACAAGAACATTAAACCAAAAAACATGTCCTTATGGTCCACCTTAAGATTTCAGAAACCAAAACTTTTAAACTTAGCCATTAAAGCTTGTGTTCTTGTTTGTTGGCACTTACCTACATTTTGCATGAATAGGCCAGTGTTGAAGCGAAGATGAAGCAATCCCGGGATATGGAGGTTGAAGATTCTTTGAGTGAAGAGGTAAATTTGAACTCATAGATGATCTGTGTTATTCATAAACTTCATTAGAACTCATAGATGATCTGTTATTTATACAAACTCTGTAATAGATGACACGTTCTTTTAAGTTCGCAGCTTATTGCTTTACTCTTCTCTGCAGATTCTTGAGCTTCAAAAGAGGTTACAAGAACAATTTCTGGTAAAGCATGCTTTAGAAAGAGCCTTGACTAATAGGCCTTGCTCTCTTACTGCTACAAATGAAAAATCAATTCCAAAGGTAACTCCTACACATTTTGTAGGGATAATTGTAAAAACTAGTCGGATACCATTTCACTTTTGTAAGGAATAATTGTGAAGAACGTTTATTGCATAAACTATCTGTCAAGTGTCAATTAGGGGTGTGTAGATTTCACCCTTGACCTGACTAACCCGCAAAACCACCTGGCCCCTCACCCCCTAATCAATCACCCGTGGGTTAATGGGCGGGTTGAGGGCGAACAATCACTCCACCTGCAGTAAAACGGATGGGCTGTGGGTGAAAGAATGAGACCCACAAGTAACGACACCCACCGCGAACGACAAAATCAACCCAATTATGTACCAAAGCCCAACCTATAAGCTTTCAAGCCCATCCCACAAAGAGCCCAACATCAAAATACAACCAAGTCTTCACATATGAAGACTTTTAAACACTTATTTCGCTTCAGAATTGAGCGACGTGAGATGTGAACTTAAATATGTTATTGAAGGAGAGACACACCATTATCGTGGTCGTTCATTCTTAGTTCATTCCCATCGCCTAAACTAAACATTCTTATGTTTTTTATCAACGTCGCTCACGCTTAGCCTCAATACTCAAGTTATCGACTTTCTCTCTCTTGCCCATCTCTTTGTTGTTCTCTCCGGTGGGTGGGTCACGGGCATAGACCTGACTCACCCGCACAAGTGACAATCTTAAAAAAGTTTCACCAGTTGGATGGGTCATGGGTATAACTTAGTTCACCCGCATAGATATGGGTGGGTGAGATTTTCTGTGTTAAGAACACTGGTACAATGAACTGAAAAGACAAAAATACCCATGAAAACAATACAAAATTACAGGATGACATCATTATTCCGTAATATTTTTTAATGCAGAGGGCAAAACCGTCAGCAACAATGTACTTTTCCGGGTTTTATTGTTTTTTTATTTATTTTTGAGAGCAAAACTGTCATTTTGAAAAAGGGTGGCCACATGACCTGCATGTGATTGAATAAGTGATTTTTTAACCGATTTTGTTAGAGAGTACAAAAAATATATTTTTTGCAAAAAAACAATGTATGGATATTCCTTACAAAAGTCGGACAGTACACGACTAGTTCTTGCAACTATTCCCCTTTTTTTATCAACACAGGTTGGGTCAAGTGCTAATGAGCTCACTAAACATGTAGGGTTTGGGGTTTTTGAGTTCGAATCTTACTACATGCTATGGTAGATTGTAATTAGTGTAGAATTTTTCAAATTATTGCTGATAAAGAAAAACAAAAACTATCCCCTTTTATTACTTCATATCTCATTTAATGCTCCTTTTGCATGAACTCAGGATGTGATGGAACTGATCAAAGATATTGCAGTGTTGGAGTTGGAAGTTGTTTACTTGGAACAATATCTCCTCTCCATATATAGGAAAACATTTGAACAACAACACTTCTCAGCAACAGCAACTAGGCATGAAGGACCAAAACAAACTCCAATCACACACAAGGAGTGCAGTGACATTTGGGGTGAAGATAAGCTCTCT
The DNA here is from genome assembly GCA_036897365.1 of Geranium brycei. Classification (NCBI taxonomy): domain Eukaryota; kingdom Viridiplantae; phylum Streptophyta; class Magnoliopsida; order Geraniales; family Geraniaceae; genus Geranium; species Geranium brycei. Next base: position 7,988 of record JAYMTP010003785.1, on the reverse strand, counting down.
GATTCTAGCATTCACATTCACAGGACTCACTCATCAGTTTCTCAGCCTTCAACATGCTTGGCTAGAGCTTCTTCTTCGTCAAGGGAATTGCTAGCTAAAGCTGTTGACTCATACCATTCCTTACCATTGTCAATGCTAGAGGTAATGACTACTAAGTTTGTACCTAGAAATAATTTTTTTTGAGTAATCACACCATTCCCTATCTACCAGAAATATCCTCTCTATCCCTCCCAATGAGATTCGATTCCATAACTTTTCCACTAAAAGTATAAGCATGAAACCATTTGAATGTCCCTTTGGAGACTTGTAGCTAGAAATATTAGTTTCAAGAGATACTGCAAAAGCTGCTGGTGACTCCCTTTTGCAAGAGGTGTCGCATACTTTATTAATTGCAAAACATTGTCGTGAACTATCTAAAATTTTGCAGCAAAACCTGTCAAAACACACAGAAAATGGGTCATGTGCAAGTCATACTACCCCATTTTTAAATGATACAATTGCCCTTAAAATAAAATAAAAAAATTTGGAGGGTATTTTTTCTTTTCAATTCATTTTGAACGGTGCAAAGTTTTGGACAGTTCAAAAACAAGATTTTGCAATTAACAAAGTACATGAGAACTCCTTACAAAAGTAGGATACTAGACAGCCATTTTTTGCACTTGACCTTATTTCACTGACATATATATATCTCTAATTTCTGGGTTTTGTTATTGTCCTTCAGCAGTCTCAGTGTACTAATTCAAACACCATGATCAGCCTAGCAGAGCATCTTGGAACTTGTGTACCTGATCATGTTCAAGAGACACCAAACTGGGTTTCAGAGGAAATGATAAGGTCCATCTCAGCCATATATTGCAAACTAGCAGACCCTCCTTTGCTCAGCCATGACATTGACACTCCATCCCCTCCAACCTCATTCTCATCCTTCAATTCCCAATCTGACAACCCTTTTCGAACTGGATCAGACTCCAAAGAACTCGGTAGACCAAACCACGCATTAGTAACGATTCATGGGATTTCCAGAGATAGACACAAGCTGAAAGATGTAGAACACATGCTGCAAAAGTTCAGGTGAGCTCTCAAACAGGAGAAGATCCTTAAACTTCAGGGAAAATGGAAAAAATGTGTCCTATAGTATGATATTTTTGCAAAAAGGTGTTGTGTTGTTTGTTAATGATAAAAATGTGTTCTGAACTTTGCAATTTCGTTGTTTTTGTAAAAATATACACATTTTGCCCAAAAATGCAAACTTCATAACACATTTTTGCCATTAACAAATAACACAACACCTTCTTGCAAAAGAATCATACTGTATGACACCTTTTGTCATTTTCCCTAAACTTTATGTTCAAGCCATGATGTTTCAGTGATAGTGGTGTGTGAATGCAACTTCATTATGTAGGTCACTTGTTCATAGTTTGGTGGAAGTTGATCTGAGGAAGATGAAACACAAGGAGAAGCTTGCTTTCTGGATCAACACACACAATGCACTGATCATGCATGTAATTTTCTTGTTGATTTTTGTCATCTTCTCTTGGTAAATTGCAAAATGTGGCTATGAACTTACTCAAATTTTGCAAAGTGTGTACATTTGTCCAAAAATGCTCTTTAAATGATTTTTTTTTGAATGAACATATTTTTTCCCAACTCGAGTTCGTCCTTTTTTATTCTTCTTCTCTTACACGTCATTGATATTGCGAACTTTATTTTATTTGATTACGAAAAGATTCTCTCACACGCCATCAGATTCAAGAGAAAAACTGGCGAGCTCGAGTTAAAAAACATTATTAAGGATATTTTCGAACAAATGTACACATTTTGCAAAATATAATAAGTTCACAGCCATTTTTTACAAAAATAAAAGTTAGCATCACTTTTTAAAATTTACCCTTTTCTCCTAGAATGGAAAGAAATTTACCCTTTTGTTGTTTTTTGTTAATATTCAGGCATTTCTGGTTTATGGGACTCTACGAAACAATATGAAGACAACATCTTTACTCCTTAAGGTAATGAACAGATCCACCTATGTTTAAACAGATTGTGGTGTACTTAGTTTTGTGCTCATAGTGAGTCCATGGATGATTCAGGCTGCATATAATGTTGGAGGACACACCATAAGTGTGGAAATGATACAGAGTTCAATTCTCGGATGCAGAATGGCTCGACCAGGACAAGTAAATCTCATTTCTCTGAAACTTTTGCATCTCAGCTACTGTGTTTATGTACATAATAGTTTATTGGATTGCAAAAGCTCTTAGTGTACATGTTTTGGTTCAGTTTTTTTCGTTTTGGTTTTTTCAATCATCCTTAGTTTTGATCTGCATTTCTATATACTGAAGCTAACATGTATGTACATGTAGTGGCTATGGTCATTGTTTTCTTCAAAGACAAAATTGAAGGCCAGAGATGCAAGAAGATCATATGCAATAGAGCACTCAGAACCTCGTTTACACTTCGCACTGTGCTCAGGAACCAAATCTGATCCTCCAGTAAGCATCTACATGAACTCAATACACATATACATATATTGTCAGTGTTTTGAAACAATTTTTCGACTTGGCCAATTAACTTTTGATTAGTTCTCGATTAATTTTCAAGGCAAAATGGCAAAAAGTTATATGATATGACAATTTTGCAAGAGGGCGATCCGTTGTTTGTTAATGACAAAAATGTGTTTTATTGTTTTGCAAAATGTGTGTATTTGTATAAAAATAACGAAATTGTCCCTGAAATTAAGAATTTTTCTTCATCTTCTGACTAAAACTTGTACGATTGTAAAAGAATGCAAACAACACAATAACCTTTTGTCATTAACAAATAACAAAACACATTTTTTGCATAAGTGCTGTATTATAGGACACCTTTTTGTCATTTCAATCTTCAATTAGTATTAGTCCTCGACTAATTTCTGATTAATTCTCATAAGGCTCTCTCCACCTAGCTAGCGTTTAACGTGTATAGCTATTGTTCCTCATTTGTGATACGATTTTGCTCCTTCAGATCCGAATATACAGGCCCAAAAGCATATTCTTGGAGCTGGAATCAGCTAAAGAAGAGTACATTGCATCAACCATGAGAATACACAAGGATCACAAAATTCTCCTGCCAAAGATTGTAGAATCCTTCGTAAAGGATTCGGGTTTGTGCCCCGTCGGGTTCGCGGACATTATCGAGCAGTTCAAGTCAAGTTCTTGGAGGGAAAGGAAGGTTCAAAATTGTCAGCAGAGAAAAGCCTCAAAGAGCATTGAGTGGGTCCCACACGACTTCTCTTTCCGGTACATGTTATTAGGAGAACTGGCATTATGAGGTCACTGGTTCCAATCCTCACGTATGCGGTTATGGCTTTTACGATGTTTTAGTTTAGAATGACAGTTGAATCAGAACTTGAGCTTCTCTGATGGAGAAGAAGAGCCTTGTTGTGATGGTATAGTTTTGATTCACTTGTCATTCCAAGTATCTTAGCAGTAACTTTAATAAAATTAAATTATACATAGATTATTGGTTTAATAGTAATTTATGTGGTTCAAAGCATGAATTATGATTAATTTGGAGTTCTAAAGAATATTAGGCGCTAGTCGTGCGGGAAGAGTCTCTCAAACACTACTCAGGGACTAATCAAAGTCGAAAAATAATTTAAATTAAATAATTAATCAAGAATTATAGAAGATTAATCGAGGATTAATAGATAACACTAAATAAATTACGAGATGGATTGACCTAGTTATCGATTTAATTTATTTAAACTCATGTTCAAGCTAATTCGAGGCATATATATTGGTTTGTAAAGATTTTTTTCATCTATAAATTAATTTAAGACTTTCCTTTTTAACGACATTTGAACTCACGACATTTACATTAAAAATGTAAAACTTAAATCGTTGAAATGTTTTTCCAAAAACACTTATAAAATAGTCTGATCGAGATAAAATTAGACAAAGTAAAAGAAAATATAAAAACCATTCTCACTAATTGTGATGCAAATTAAAAATTAATATGCCAAATATGTAATGTTGGTGAACTTAAATTTAATTAATTTATTATTTATAATGTATTCTAATTATAAATTATTTTCTTGATTTATACCATAAAATAATCATTTTTATGTACATAGAGATCTTAATATCGTAAATATGCCGACATGTAACAGACAAATAAATACAAATTTAACTTTACACTAAAAATTAAAAGTGTTAACTTGAATAAAAAACAACTATATTATTAAATAAAATAAATACAAGTTCAAGTTTGAGCAAAGTCATCCTCAGTGGTAGCACCAGAATCACATAAATGGTTTATATATAAAACACAAAAATTGGTTTTTTTCGTTTTTGTTTGTTTTTGTGTCTGTTTCTATTTTCTAGTTCGTCTGTTGAGAAAATGAAGCAATTTTCAAACAAAACCCTCTCCAATTGGTGACCGAATTAAACCCTAAAAACTCCACCTTTACTCTCATTTATCGTTTCAGAGATTAAACCCAGTTCAGTTCAGAGACCGAGCATCGTCAAGAACCAGCACAGAGATAGAGAAATGGAGGAGGAAGGTATTGGGTTAGTGCTGGCCAGAGCCACCGAGCTCCGGTTCAAGATCAGCGGTTGCATCCAAAAATCCACCGTCGATTCGCAGAACGGCGACGACCCAATACTGCTAGAAGACGATGGAGAAGAGACCCTTTTGAGCATATGCGACGCGCTTGAGTCTCTTGAGACTCAGCTATCTGCTTTGCAGGTTTGTGCCATTTATACCGTTTTTGGGGATTAGGGTTTTTGATTTGAAAGGTCTTTGCTTTTGGGTTTGGTTGATATTTGGTGCCATAGTTCTGAAATAGATGCTTAGATGTGTGTATCTCATGGCTTGTTGTGTTGTGTGAGTGTAGTTTCAAATTGGGGTTTAAGCCTTGGAGGGTTGTTCTGATATCATTAGTTAATGATAGTCTTTGGTGGCTGAAATTGAAAGCATATGCTTGTTCCTACATTTAATTTAAGGTTGTTTATTTTGGATGTTTTGATTCTCAAGATGAAATGAATTGTTTACCAAGTTGTGCCATTTATACCCTTTTTTGGAATTAGGGTTTTTGATTTGAAAGGTCTTTGCTTTTGGTTTTGTTGCTATTTGGTGCCATAGTTCTGGAGTAGATGTTGTGTTGTGTTTCTGTGAGTGCAGTTTCAAATTGGGGTTTAAGCCTTGAAGGGTTGTTCTTATATCATTATTTAATGGACTTTGGTGGCTGAATGCATGTGAATGTTCCTATATTAGTTAATGGGCTTTGGTTTCTGTGAGTTTAGTTCAAATTGGGGTTTAAGCCATGAAGGGTTGTTCTTATATCATTAGTTTATGGACTTTGGTGGCTGAATGCATGTGAATGTTCCTATATTTCATTTAAGGCTGTCCATGTGTGATGTTTCGGATAGAATTGTTTAGAAGTTGTTTTATACAGAAGTTTCATACTGCGAATCATTACCTGTTCTTTTGGCGAGTGTGGTGTCGAATTGATGATAAACAGTTTGGTCTGGACTCTGTCGTCAATATCAATCATTGTTGATGGTGTAACTCATTTGAGGTTGAACTAAGTGTCCTTTGTCTAGAGAAAAAAAGAGATGAGTATGAACTCCTTTGAACTTTACAAATGACTGCATTTGAACTTCAGCCAGTGTTCACTGTGTTTGTGTTCTTATTTTGTTTTATTTCTTCAAATGAAATGAGATCTTGTTTGTTATGTAACTTGTGCATCGTATTCGTGATTCCTTCTTATGGTTGGTTTTGTAGTGAATGGCCCTGCTTAACAATATATGACAACTTGAAAACACAATAAACTGCAAATAATTAGTTGCCACAAGAATATGTTTTATTGGCGAGCAACTCTTAATAGGTATCCCTTATGAAACCTGCTAGGGTTGACTAAGTGGTCAAGTGAGCGCTCACCCCTTAAGAGGCTGGTGCTTGTATTCTGGTGGGGTCACCTGCTCGGGCTAGGTGTAAAATCAGGGGAAGGGACGACATATTTTTGAAAAAAAAGAAGTATCTCTGCTGAGAGAACCATGTTGATGCAAGTAAATTTCTGGAAGCACGGGCGAGTTTATTTTTTGTCATTTAGGGTCGGTTGAAGTTCTACATAGAATATCCTTACGTAATTAACCATGTTCCGAAGTGCCCCATTTTGATCCTTTCAGATGCCAAATAGGCATGCAATCAAATGTTATAAATTGTTCAAGTAGATTTTTGAAAGATGAAGTAACAGTAACCGTTTGCTTTTTCCAGGGTAGGTTGTGTATTGATAATTTGATCACATCCTATATTTATTGTTAATGGTACAATCGTTAGAATAGTTATTTAATATTAGGTTTTTTTTCCCTATTGTTCCACATATAAAAGAACTTCTATTGTAATTCATACTGCTGGTAAAAAAAAATTCATAATCAAGTTATTCATAATAATACCAATATATTTTAGAAATTCAACAAACCAGTATGAATGAAGTTTCATCATTAGCTGTTTAGAGTTTACAGTTTTTGGAGGAGATTTAGTTTTGACGGAAAATGGTATAAAACGAGCGGTTTTCCAACTTTCAATAGTTTTTTCCTTCTTTTCACGGCAGGATCTTCAACAAAGGCAACGATACGAAAAGCAAGCCGCCCTTTCCGAGATAGACTACAGCCGCAAGCTGTTACTCGAGAAGCTCAAGGACTACAAGGGGAATGACTTGGAAGTGATACGCGAGGCTTCGAGTTTCGCTGCCGAAACAGTCGAGCACAATGACAACGACCTCCTGCTTCCTCCGTATCCAACTCGCCCGCCAAATGGCTTCCTGTCGGAATTCCCTTCCGCTCGGAAATTCATTGCGAATGGAATCAAGAATGACACGAACGAATCAGATAAGCAACCCAACCCCCAGAGCCCGGGGAAATGGTTGGGAAGTCTCGTGAACGTGGCGGGCAAGGCCATGTTGACCCTAGGCGTCATAACCGCGTTAAGCCTCGCCGGTTACGGACCCAGGCTTAGGATGAGGAACTCCGATTTCAATATTTTGGGTTTGTTTCAGCACCGAGCGACTGAAGAGAAAAAAACAAGCCTTCAGTGCCCTCCCGGGAAAGTGCTGGTGCTGGAAAATGGAGATGAACGGTGCATTGTGAAGGAGAGAGTCGAGGTTCCTTTCGAGCCTTCTGTCCCGAATCCTGACGTGAACTATGGATGCGGTTAACCCAGTATTCGATCTTTTTGTACATCTCAGTCTGTTTCTAGTATCTAGAGATTTTTCTTGATCTATTTGGTTGCTTTGTGATGTGAAGAGTGAAAAGTTGTTATCTGAAAGGAAATCCACTGAATGCAAAGTTTTGAAGTTTGATTTGATCTGCAATGGGTTGGTTCAGTTTTGTTTCATGGTAAATTGATCTTGCTGTAGTTCTAGTTGGTCTTTAACTGGGTTTTGCTGGTTCTACCCCATTTTTTGACCATTTGTCTTTTTTATGGTGAAACCCTTCTTCGTTTGTTTCCTCTGTTTTGGAGTCAAATCAAATCACACTTGAATCGCTACATATTGGAGACATGTGAATCAGCAGTTCAACTATAGGGAAGGTGGCAAAGCTTGAAAAATTAGGTGCTGTCTGCTTCATGGTTATTGTTATAAAAATCTCAGTTTCATTAATTATATGTTAATTTTTTATTGAAGTCTGATAAAACCTCCAATTAACCCTCAGAAGACCCTTTTCACCCAATTGTGTCTAACTTTCTTAGACTATTCTTCAAGTCTGGAGTAGTGTAGAAGATGAACATCTTGAGTGGGGATGGCAAGAAAATTCAAACCCGACGGGAACTCGATGAACCCGCCCCGATCGGAAAGGGTGAAATTCGAATTTTTGCTTGTTCAGGTCGGATTCGAGTTTTTTGTACTGGTTTTTGAGCGGGTGCGGGTCGGCGTATGCCTGATCTAATTTCGACCCACACCGATACAAATTTAAAAATAAATAAATAAAATATTAATATTATATAATTTA
>JAYMTP010003784.1:0-16261 GCA_036897365.1 Geranium brycei | reverse complement strand
TGAACAACGTTTTTTATTTTTAATATTTTTTAAAAAATAAAAAATAAAAAATATTCAAATCAGTTTTTATTATTTATTCCAAAAAAAATATTTTTAAAAAAAATTTAAAAAAATAATATTTTTATTTTTTAAATACAGGAGTATTTTTGACATTTAATAAAATTTGAAACTTAAACAATATATTTTTCACCTGTTTTAACGGCGTTAGGATAAAATGACACATAAAAATAATTTCTCGTATTGAACTGACTCTTAAAATAGTTCAACGCAGTAACATGAAAATGTATCATGGTTCACCGTGGTGAACATGAATTATCTTTTTTTTTCATTACATTCATTGTTTGATGTGTTTGAAAATTTTATACTTAAATTTATTTTCTTAAAATATTACAAATGACACATACTAAAATAATTAACACGTGGCAGCACTAGCGAGCGGCTGGTTCATACACGACCTGACACGTGGGACACGAACACGAAGCGGAAGAGCTTACCCTTTACAAAACTTGTTTAAACTTTTGCCGCGCGCCCAATCTTGGGGGCAAAATGGGAAAAGAAAAAATGAACGAGAATATAAAGGCAAAGTAACAAATACGATTTTTTGGGAACAATTGAGGATTTTGAGTTCATTTTTCTTAATTGAATTCCTCCAGAACAGCCTTGTATTTTTTCTCAAAAGATTTTCGATTCTTTGGTTTCGAAAGTAGTTGGTTAGGGTTTGAAGTGACAATGGAGGCGAGGATAAAAAAGTACAGAGAGTTGAGCCCAGAGAGAGCGATTGTGTGGACAGAGAAGTCTCCCAAATACAAGCAGAATAGGAAAGTGTCTGTGGTTTACTATCTCTGCAGAAACCGCCAGCTCGACCACCCACATTTCATGGAGGTTCCTATTTCCTCACCAAAGGGTCTCTATTTGAAAGGTCACAGCAAAGCTTGAGTTTTTTTTTTGGTTCAATTCGTATTCGTTTGCTTAATTTTCTTCTAAATTGAGGTTCTGAGCAGCTATGTTTTTGTGGTGCAGATGTTACTAACAGGCTTAATGCTCTGAGAGGGATGGGAATGTCTTCCTTGTACTCATGGTCCTCTAAGAGGTGAAATTTCCCAAAATATCTACAACTCGAATCGCCGTCATTGATTAATCTTTGTAAAATCTAGCTGCTATTAATTTGATGTTAAAGCAAGGTGCCATTATGAAGTTCTCTTTCTCCGGGAAATCATCTTTTGGTTTCCTTTGTTGTGGAGGTGTTTCTGACTGGGTCTTGTTCGTTAATTTTTTGCAGAAGCTATATGAACGGGTTTGTTTGGCATGATCTTTGTGAAGATGATCTGATTCTTCCTTCCAACGGAAATGAATATGTTCTCAAAGGTTCCGAGTACTTTGAAGGGACGAATTCGGGTAAAAGAACACTGCTTTGCCTTTCTATTTGATTTGTATGCTCGTGTTTTGCGTCTTGATTTATGTCAATGTCTTATTTATCTCCCAAGGACATAACAAACTTTAGCTGTTTTAGCATGAAAAAACTGTTGTCTAAGTTGAAAAAACTTTCCTTTCCCTTTTATTTCTAAGCAACCAATTGGAGTGAAACATTTATTCCATCTTAAAGGGAACAAGAGACCTGAGATATTGGATATGCTATTTGCAGACCACATCATTCCAGCTGGAAATCTGGAACTAAAGAATGCAAAAAAATCACCACAATCAGTTTCTTCTACAAATTTTATTGAGTTGTCCTCTTCTTCTAGTGTGAATGGAAAGAATTCCAAACACTATCAAGATGATTTCTCTCCTCCAGTACAACGTCCAAGGTCCTGTGATGTGTCTCCAGAGTCCACAGTTGAAAAAAGTTCTTCAACTGGTTCCTTAACCTTAACAGAATACAAGATTTATAAGAATGACGGTTTAGCTGATGCTTCGACTCAAACTGAGAAAAATGTTAGCCACCAAAAAGCAGTTGAAACTTGTACAAGGGGAGTTTCAACAGATGAAGGGTCCTCAAAACCAGCAAGCATCCGAAATCAGCATAGCATTGCTCCAGTTGAAAAAGAGGTTTCAGAGAACGGAAGGGGTGAAATTTCTCCTCCCTCTTCATCCAGTTCATCTTCTTCATGTGGCAAAACCAATACATTGGAATCTCTTATCAAAGCCGATGAAAGTAAGGTGAATAGCTTCAGGATACCTGAAGAGGAAGACGTTCGAATGATGCCCAATGCAAAGTTCAGTGCTACAAACGTGCTAATGCAATTGATCTCATGTGGGTCAATATCAGTGAAAGATCACAGTTTTGGCCTCATTCCAACTTACAAGCCGAGGTTTAACCATTCCAAACTCCGGTCCTCTTTGTTGTCCACTTCAGTAATGCTAGGAGAGATTGACTACCTTTTAGAAAAACCAAGGCTGACAGACCTTGGATTGGAAGATAAAGAATACCTCAGTGGGAGTTTAATTGAGACTACAAAATTTAAGCAAGAAGGAGATGGAGTTACTGATAATGCTCTGAAGCGATCTTCTGCATATAATGCTAACAGGTTGGTATAACTTTCAACCATTGTATCTTTGTCTTACACGTACTTAATGTCACAATGTTGGTTCCGCAACTTTTTCTTTCCTTAATGGTGCTGAGTGTGATGGATGTAAATTCAGATATTGTCGTTTTCACTTGAATGATTTATTGCTTGCTGAAGTCAGTTTTTGGATTTCTAACCGTTCCAACATATAGAGAGGCGCACAATTTAGGACCTTAATATAGTATCGTCAATTGCTTCCTTGCATCGTAAGGGGTTTCACTGAATTACTGTAAAACTTTCATTGAGAAGTCTTGAGCCATGCTGCAGTATTACTGCAATAAGAATATTTTCTAGAACTTATACTGCATTGCCTAAATGATGTAATCAAGTTCAAATGGGTACCTCTGAAGGATGCTTGATGGTTTCATTGGAAAATTGTACTTGACCAATTTTAGATGATTAATATGTATCACTGATGGTTTTGCCGCATAGAACTAGAATTGACCTTAAATGGATCAATGACTGTTTTGCTAGTTAGAGTCTTTGGTATCCTGTTGGGTGGGTGATGTTTTTTTTCTTCCTTTCGAGTTTTTAATTGTTCACCATCAAAGCATGTGATTATGTGCAATTACTTACAGGTGTTGCAAGCAATTGGGTTCAAGTGAGGACAAAGAGGAGGCAGGCTCTGGACGTTCCAGATGCACTCCCCTATCAATCAGGGCTTCAGTGATCAAGCATCCACAAAGGGGGTCTATGAGATATCCTGTTTCCAACAAACCAAGAAACTCATGCGAGAACCTTGCTCCGGAAAACAGTCGAAGAAGCAAGATTCCCTTACGGTATACAAAGAGAAGGTGATCAAGTTGGAAGAAAGTTAAGTTTCAACTCCTCCTTAAAACAGTCATTATGCTGTTTTATTAATATTTTGTTAATGTTGGACTAAGTAGTAGTTTCTTTTCATACCAGCAGGCTTTCTTCAGGAGCTCGGATTATAATTCAATCCAAAGCATAAGGAGACACTGCCATCGAGAGCTGTTAGACAGAAGAGAACATTTGGGAGGTTGAGCATTGTTTGAAATTGAAATTCAAAAGATGGTAGCATTTGGAGGGGAGTCCATGGGATGGTTCTGTAAATCTATAAAGTGAAGAGAAAGGGTTTTGGGTGGGTGGGGGATGTCAGTTCCAGCCTGTTCAACTCTACTTTTTCTCTTGTAACTTTGAGGTATTGCATTAGAGTATAATCTCCTTTTCCTCGTTGCTGACATGTTTGGCTCAGAGTCAAAACCGATGTGTCTCTTTTCTGGTAAATAAATAGCTTTTCTCCAAGCATCTGAATTGCAATAACTAGGGCTGGGCACGGTTCTGGAACCGGACCGGACCAAATCAATCGGTTCTCCAATTTGGAGACCCAAATCCGAACCCGATAAGTGGGTATCGGTTCGGTTCTGGGCGCGGTTCTACGGTCCGGTTCCCGGTTCTACCCAATTAGACCCAATTGAATGATTAATTGTGAGATTAAGGATCCGGTTCTATGATATAGTTGTATAGTTTTTCCCAATTAGACCCAATTAATGAGATATTATTATAATGTTTAATTTATGGTGAAAAATATACACAATTAAAATCTTTTTTAGGCAAAAACATAAAATTGAAATACAAAAAATACTAATTAAAACCCCCAAACCCGGTTCGATTTTGAACTGATTAAGTAGCGGTTCTATACTCTTAGAACCGGAACCGAACCGAATTGATTCGGTTCTCAATTTTCAGACCCAAATCCAATCTGATACCCATGGTTCTCGGTTCTTCGGTTCGGTTTCGATTTGGATCCAGGTTCGGTTTTGGTTTTGGGTAAATAGTGCCCACCCCTAGCAATAACTTCCTCAATATTTCATCAAGAAAAATGTCACTATACTGTCTTTTATTGAATAATTATATAATTTTCCTATTTCACTCCAAAAAGACTTCTCATTTCGTGTACCCAGTATAAGTTTCGAACTCACGACTATATTATTAATTGAGTACATGCAGTTTTTACATAGTTATACTCAACTTAGTTTTCTTATGGGTTTTAGTGGTCGGCTTTCGTGTGTTCTAGGTAGTATTTAGATTTTTCTTCTTTTCCTATCTATTGTTTCTTCTTCTTTTTTTGAAAGATTGTATCTTCTTTTTTATGTAATAAAAGTTATCAAAAAAATGCTCAACTTAGCTTTTAGCCTATGCAGTATCATCACTATTTTTTTTCTTCACTTTCCTACACACCGTCAAATCCTATTAAATTTTATGTTAAAATGACAAAATTGTCATTTAATACCTTTTAAAATTTAAAAATATACCCTGTACCTAATTCCTAAAACCTAACTCTAACCCTAACAGCTAAGTTCAACCATAACCCCTAAACCAACCCTAACACCTAAATTCAACCTTAACCCCTAAACCAACCCTAAGTCTAATCATTACCTTTTACCCTAATCCTAATCTCTGCCTTTGGCCACCTTTGGCCGCCTTCGTCGCGAACCGACACCCTTCGTTGGCTGCCTCTGTCGTGAACCGAAGCTCGCCTATGTCTATTTATGTCGCAAACTTGAGCTCGACCCTCCGTCCCAACCCTTCATCCTCTGCCAGTATCCACCGTCGTGACCTCGACTTCCATATTGACCCTTCTGTTTAGGGTCATCTCAATAATTCTTGAGGCCTAAAACAAAAATGATTATAAGAGTATTATTTTGGGGATCAGTTTTCAAAATGGGCATTAAATATTTAAATTTGGGGCATTTTTTATCATACTTTAACCTTATTTTTTGGGTGGATCTAAAACAACTGTCTCACTTGTTTTATGGACGAGCCGGCCCTGCTTCAGTTAGATATAATAATGACACATATATATATCTAACACATTTGTCCTCCACCAGAACATACCTCCTGAGCCTGATTTCTGCCCCGACCCTTTGTCTTCTGCCAAAACACACTGCCAGAACCCTTCGTCCTCAACCTCGCCTCCGCCAGAATTACCTCAACCTCTGCCACAACCCACAGAGACTAGCGTTCCCATAAATTCCATTGCCATAATTTATTTTAATCATTATCTGATATTTTGGAAAGACAATTCTACCCTTTGATTTTAATTTAAGATTGATGGTACGAATGTCATTCATATCAAAGAATATTTGTCTAATTTTTTATGAGGTGTAATTTTGTTTTTTCTTAAATACTAACACAATATTCTCAAATCTTAGCAGTGAAGTAAAGTGGAAAACAGGTTTGTGGACTGCATTGCTAAAACTAAATGAAAATCAACTATGCTCTAGTTTAATAAAATGAAAATTTCCCATCTTATTATCATGGCTTCTCCATTAAATTCTTAATTTATGTACCGAAAGTGTGGTTGACTTTGACTTTCCTTACTCATTAGCAAGGTTGTAGATGTCGCACATCGCTATGATAGCGGAAAGGGGCTTTCGAGGCCATGGTAGCGTCATGGCGGATTTCCATTTTTGTATTTTAAATTTTTTTTGATATAAATTAATTTACACGTGCAATAAAAAATACATATTATGCTACAAGTTATAATATTTTCAACTTTTATTTTAAAAAATTAATTAGTTTGGTCAGAACCGGCCCAAACTAATACAAAATCAACTAAAATCAGTACAAAACCGGCTCAAAACGGCCAAAGTGCCACGGCGTGACGCACGTGTTGTTTTTGGGGCCATAGCGTCACCATGACGACTACCATTTACAACACTGCTTATTAGCACCTCACCTGGGATTGCGTGTTGTATACGCGGTATTTTTTAAGCTTAGGTTCACGTGTGGAACAATTTATTATTCTACACGTCAGAATTTAAACTTGCCAAGAAAGCTAGAGAACGACAAAAGAGCTTTTTTGTGAGAGGAAACACTGAAGACGAATTCCAAAAAGGCAAAGGTTGTGCGGATTATTTAGCAGTGTATTTATAAATCAAAGGAAATGTCAGTTTAGTACATATAAGTAGGGATGCACTCCTTGACAAATGGTCTCTTAGATGCAAATCTAAGAATATATATCATCCATAGGATGATTTTAAATCAATGGTCCATAATAATTAGGGAATTTATTAGTAAAATAAATGAAAAAAATACTAAAGGGTAAATTTGTAAACATGAAACCTATATTTCATTTAGATTTACGATTCATCAATCTCAAACCTAATTCTCAACTTTCCTCTTCTCCGTACTTCAAGCTCTCATCGCCATCACCAAGCCTCCGAATTGAAGTTTTGTCGCGTCGCCGTCCTCTGCATCGAAGTTGTCGCGCCTCCGGATCGAAGCCCTCACACTCCGGATCGAAGTTTTATCTCGCTGCCGCCTCCCTCCGTGCCTCCGCTCGTGGCCTCCGCCCATGGCCTCCACGGTCCCTCCCTCTGCGACTCCGCCTATAACTCTCGAAGCTGCCTAAAGGTAAAAACCTTTTTCTTTTTGATCGCTATTTTATTTTCTCAGATCCCTGGCGTTGCTACAACATGTGATATTGGTTCTACGACTCCTGCAGATGATATTGGTTCCATGGTTCTATTGGCTGATATTGGTTCCATGGTTCCATCGAATGATATTGGCTCAATGGTTCCGTCAGATGATATTGGTTCCATGGTTCCATTAGATGATATTGGTTCCATGGTTTTATCAAATAATATTGGTTCTATGGTTCTATCAATTGGTGGATGAGACCGAGATTAATACGGTGGTTATACGCCCTGCTGCCCGAATGATTTTAAGTCATGCGTTGGAATGCGATTCGAGACATTGGAAGCAGTAATTCAGCACTACATGGCATACAACATGACATGTGAGTTTGTGCTCCGTCTATAGGCACGCAGAGAAATAATTGTATGGGTATTTTTATGGAACATGAAAAGTTGTAAAACTCCATATCAATTTGCATACATGCACCATTAAATCCACATATACTAATGTCATTGTTGTTGTAATTTGTTTGATTTTTGTTAATATGGTTGGGAAAGTGATTATAGAGAAGAATATTTGAGGCCACTTCGTGTTTTGAGTTGTGCTTATGTCTTAAGCCTTATGAATTAGGTTGGGAAAATGTAAATAATAAGAATGTGTATGAAACAATGCAAGAAGATGACACTACCCGTGAATAAATGGGAATACAAATAACCTATATGGAATAATGAAATCATAGAAATTGACAATGTAACAATGGAAATAAATATATATTGTTCATGGAACAATGGAAACATATGACACTGCAATGACATAATGAAAGCATATGATATTAGCAATGGAACAAGGAAAATTAATATATTGTTCATGGAACAATTGAAACATATGACACTACAATGGAACAATGTAAACATATGACACTAATATTTAAAACAGAAATTTTTATTGGTCAATAACGAAAAAATATTTCTTAATCAGGGATGGAAATATTTCATAATTGTGAAAATAATTATTGGTGTTAAATACGAATTAAATGAAATAATTAAAAGGAAATAGAATGAAAATTCTAATTTACCCTTGTCATTAGTGTTAAATGACAAAAATAAAATGCAAGTTATTAATAATTATGACTAATGTCATTAGATGAGTCAACATAAGGGTGTGTTTTGAGCCCGTTATTGATACAATAATCTTAAAAAATCTTAAGAATCACAAGTTTGGTGCTGTCTTACTTCATCATAGCATAGTCGATCCCAAATCTTGATACAATTTGTCGATAAAAAAAAAGAAAAAAAAAAGATGAGTCAACACATATCTACACCATTTATTTTTTTATCCAGTGGCTGAAAATCATTCGTATATTTATACCTAAAATAACATTTGTACTTGAATACGTCTCCATATAAGTATAGTCCATTTTTACAAAAGTACATTACTTTCATTTTAGTTTGTATGAGACCCCCAACTATTAGATTTTTTCACTTTAGTAAACTTTATTCGATTATTTTAGATTTTATATTAAAATGATAAAATTACCCTTTAACTCTAACTCCTATTTAAGGTTTTATTATTAATTATTAATAAAATTAATTAAGGTTTTTAATTAAATATGTATATTAAAAATATATTATATATTTTTAGTTAAAATTTTAATTAATAAGAAAATATTATTAAAAAAATATTATGTAAGGTATTTTTTGTCATTTTCAAAAAATACTAAGAGAATATCCAAAAAGATTGGTTGTACTAAAGTAAAAATAGCTAATACTTAAATGTACTAAAATGTCATTTTTCTTATAAACTATTCAATATTTGCTTCATTTCAAACAATTGATTTTGAATATTTTTGTCAACATGTTATGTTATTTATTTGTTAAATATTAATTTATTTTTAATTTTCTTAAAAAGAAATATCTTTCAAATTTTTAGATATTAACCTTTAATCTAAGGATGACAATAGGGTGAGTTCAGGGTAAATTTGACGATTCCGTCCTAGTCCCGTCACTAACAAGGTGGGAATTCTCCGACCGGACGGGAATTTCCCGTTTTTTTTTCAACCCAAAATAGTGTTAAAAATTTTTTTTTTAATATATTCTGTTTTAAAAATTATTCTTTTTCATTAAGTATATATTATAAAATATTATTTACTAAAAACATATTAAGAACCATTATTTTCTCATGAAAAACGGTTTATCCCAAGTACGTTGTGATGACATTTTCCCTCAGCCGTGAAAAAAAAAGTGAAGGGTGCAAGTGCACACGGCCAATCTGACACAGGGCTAGAACGAGTAATACCGAATTAGAGGGGAAAGTTCGTAAAAGCCCCATTGATTTGGGGAGCTGAGGTAAATACATCAAAGTAGAAGGTTATGAAAATGAAGAACCCACGAAATGACACACAGAGGCCTCGTCTTGTTCCACTCAGACTCAGAGTGATCTGAGAGAGCAGATAATATTACCTGAAAATCTGATCTTCCATGGCCGCCAATACTGTCCTCTCGTCGTCTTCACTAATCCTCCACTGTGGAGGGCGTCGCCACATTGATCCAGGAAGACGATGGTTTGCTCTTTCACTTTCCTTCTGTATCTTACTGTCTGTCATGGCTGAGTTTTTAGGGTTTCTTCTGTGCTCTGGAATTTGTAGGTGTAGATTGATGGAATGAGGATTGGATTGTGAATCAGGAGAAACAGAAAGTAGCGTGGATAATTATTATGTTTTTTTATCCATGCCATGATTCTCGAAATGGCTATTGGAGATATTTAGGAAGCACCTGACTCTTTTCATAATCAGTAAAAACAAGAGTGAACCATTCTCAATTTTGACATGGAAACGAACTGCATTTTCAAAAATTGAGTTTTGCCTTCGTTTGGAACTGATTCTCCACTGGTTTGGAGTTTAAATAGTTTAAGAAAGTGGTATTGTAAAAAACGCCAGACACTAGTTGGCCGAGAGGGCATTCTGAGGACTAATCGGACAATAAATCCGATTAAATAATTAATCGGAAATTCTAGAGTTCAGTTGATCGTCGGACAAGTTGGAGATTTTTACAACATTTAAAGCAAAAGTATTTGAGTATGGTTTTTGTAGTTCACTTTTTCATGAAAGTATTCTGCAAAATGAACTGGCTGTAGTAGAGCTCCATGTCTTTTGTTAAAATTTGAATTTCAACTCAACTCAACTATCTTGTCAAATGCTCATACTAGGTTTTGGTGAATTTAGTGAACTGAATGATTTTGTTGTACTGTGGATAGGTCCTACAGCTGTGAATGTTTGGATCACTGGGCTTACACCAGGGCCTCATGGTTTCCACCTTGTGAGTTATTTATTTCCTTTTGCCATTCTTGGATGGATTTCAATTAAGCTTTTCATTTTTAATATGATTTTTGTTATTTATTTTCCCTGTTTTGTAGCTTGAGTTTGGAGATACTACAAATGGGTGTATTTCAACAGGTAGGAGGACTGCATGCTACTTCAAAATCCAACTGTCAGAAGTGTGTTGGTTACTACATTTTAGTGGAGAATTAACATAGTTATGATGAGTGTGTGGTACTTATAATTCTTTTTATTGCTGTAAAAAAATTAAAAATAGGACCACATTTCAATCCTGATGGTAAGACACATGGTGCTCCTGAAGATGAAATCCGTCATGCGGGCGACCTGGGAAACATTATTGCTAATGCCGAAGGTAACATTTGTATGCTGTACTTTGGTCTAATTTGTTCATATATTTCCATGTATCATGGTTTGTACTGTGCTTCATTGGCTTTTATTTTATTGTAATATAGGGGTGGCAGAAGCAACAATTGTTGATAGTCAGGTATTAACAGTCTTGAAACTCGGTCATAATATTCCATTAAAGAGCACACATGCATAGAATCAGAAAATTCTCAGTTTTAGGTAAAATGTGCAGATTCCATTAAGCGGACCTAACGCAGTTGTTGGGAGGGCTTTCGTTGTTCATGAGCTTGAGGACGACCTTGGAAAAGGTTAGTCCTTATATTTCTTTTGCCTGGGGTTTAATTATTCAAATGAAATTAGAAAGTTTCCTCTTTAAAATTTCCCGTCTTCTTATTTTTCGAATTATCTATGTATAGGTGGGCATGAACTTAGCCTGAGCACTGGCAATGCTGGTGGAAGATTGGCTTGTGGTATGTTGAAAGAACGGATTTACACGTTCAAAACTTAATGCTTTCCATGCTATACATCATTTTATAGATAATTTTGAAGCTAGAAATCATCCATGAACTTCCCAACTTATGGCCTCTTTTGATTTATACATGTCAAACAAAGTCAAATATTTCCTCAGTTGTTGTCCTATTATCATGTGCATACACTCAACAGCATTGCATATTTTCTTCCTAATGTTATAGGATTGTAATGATGGACTAGATTCAGGATGTATGACTATTGTTTAATATTGCTTCAGTTTGAAGAGTTTATAGAACTGCTTCAATGTCAGCCTCGTATTGACGTATAGTTAAATAGTTTGCTATTACTCAGAAAATGGAGCTAGTGACATGAGGCACTGCATGCCCTGTGATTTAAGATACATTTTTTTCTCTGTGAATATATTGAGTTCCAACCAAGTCTGTTCATCTCCACAAATGAAATCATTTATCTACTTCTTTTGCTACATGGTAAATTTAAGTGGAAAAAACTGTTAAATTTGAATACTTCCAGAGAACTATTTTTGGTACAAATGTCTTAGCTCAGTTCATCCAAGAAATCTACAATGTTTTCCTGTTCTCATTGAAATGTGATGCTGTCGATTTATGTCATTGCATGCCTGCTTGGACAAAACTTCACAACATCTGCACATTTAGAACTTGCGCATTCTTTTATTAGGACCATCTAGGCCCTTCAACTTATTATTCTTGATGTGGGCAGGTGTGGTCGGTTTGACTCCAGTATAATGGTAGTTACTGTTTCGAGATCCATCTGGTCTGCTATATTTGGTGCTTCAAGTCTCGTTCCAAATATAGAGCTCCCATGTCCTTTGAAAGGTGAGGCTATAAGTAAAACTATGGCAATACCGAACATTCAGCTTCATTTGTTTAGTTTTTGAACAGTAAAATCTAGATGCTTTATGCCATGTGAGCTTGGATAACTTGCAATTGATGTTTATATTTGTGTCCACCAGAGCTGGACTGGGTTGTACTATATAATCTTTTCCAGAAATGTATCCCTTAGTTGTTTTTGTTGGATCTAAGAATAACTCACAGAACAAATAATAGAGAAAGATCAATAGAACTGAATACTTTTCTTGGTTTATTTCATGCCTATTTATGGGCTCCAACTACAACTAATAGAGCAAACTAGGAAACAACTAATATACATCAACTAGGAAACCACTAATACACGACAACAAGAGAAAAAACAAAAAAAAGGAAACTAACTAAGCCTATGGCTTGGCTTGCACGTGCAAGTCAAGTTTATTTCCTATATATCTAAATAGAGATTATTAGCAACAATCTCCCCCTTAATCTCGAACATATGCGTTCATGATTTTCAATTTTGTTCTCATTTCAAGCTCATGGCCCTCCAATTGGTTTTGTCAAAATATCCGTCATCTGTTCACTCGAGCTCATAACATGCTCGATCTCGATCTCACCTTTCTCAATGCTTTCTCGCACAAAATGATACCTCGTGTCTATGTGCTTGTTTCCTAGATTTTTGCTTAACAATATCTCAGATTTGTTATCAACTCTCAATCGCACCACCTCTGGTTCTCTCTTCAGAAGTTCTCTGATAAGTATGACAAGCCACATTTCTTGACACACAGCTGAAGTTGCTGCAATATACTCTGCTTCGCATGTGGATAATGCCACCACCTTCTGCTTCTGTGAGAACTGGGTTATCAAATTGTTCCCTAGAAAATATATAGCCCCCGTTGTACTCTTCCAATCATTAACGTCGCTGGCCAACTCTCTGCCCACTGAGCAAGCCAGATATCGTAAGCTTCCCATGAGACTTCTATACTCAGTAGCATTTACAAACTCCTCTCCTTCCTCCTTGCCCAGTTTTAACTTAAATTCCTTAGAACACTCTACAATATGATTCTGCACAGAACCCAATTGCTCCTCACACTTACTAACCTTCTCCTTCAAATCCTTCAACAGTTTCTCCTCCAACACGACCCAGCCTTCGCGATGTTCGACTTCTCTCCGAGCCTCTTCACCCTCTTTCTCGCGCGAGACCATCTTCTCTAGGCCCTTCTTGAGGACCTTGTGGGTCAAATCCAAGTGCTCCTCCAAGTCCTTCCATTGAAGAGTGAGCTTGAGCACAAAAGAAGCCTGCGCATGCGCCTGCTTGTATGCTTTCCAAAACTTGTCTCTCTTCACACCCGTGACTCGCAATACGGCCCTAATATTCTCCTCCATTGAAGAAGCCCTCGATTTCTGAATTTTCTCGTATTGTTTATGTTTAGCCTCAAGCTTTTCATTGTATTCTCGTATTGATATTTTGAGTACATCAATATTTTCTTTAATGGACTGAAGCTCTGTCGACTTCTCTTTGTAAGTGTCAACACTGTAACCAGAGCACTATTCCTAGAAGTTAACTCCAAGGCCAGTTCCCCCAACTGCTTGGTCTGCGAAGCAACTTCCTGAGACCGTTCTTCATACAATCTCTCCACCTGCACCAATTTATCTTCTTGAAATTTATACTCTATGCACAATCTAGTCAATTGATCTTCTCCCAATTCAAGCTCCTTGGAATGCTTCTCGAGCTGATTATGCACACTACTCAACTGTGCTTCTCTCAAGTCAAGGTCTCTAGACCTTTCCTAGATTGTTTTCTCCACTTCACACAATTGCTTCCGCTTCAATTCTACATCCTAAGAATACTTTTGAAGAGATGTATCCGCTAACCCCAACTGCTCATCCTCATACTTTTGAGCAGTATTGTGTCTCGGCCTATTATTTTAGCAATTGAGTCATCTCCGAACTTGACAGAATCTCGTACCTTCTGATCTAAATCTGCAAGAGCACCCCCGTTCTGAGACATGTGATTGTTGGCGCTAGTATCAAGGTACCAGTGGGTTGACTCCATTCCTTCAGCGAAACCCAACTCAGGATGTACTCCCTGCTTGTTCAGCTCAACAAACTCTTCTCTCTTGGTCTGGCTCGTGACTGCCATGAACAAAACAGGTTCTTCCTCGTGGTACTGCTCCATGAAATTGGCTTCTTCTTTTGTAGGATTTTCACATTCATAAGGAAAGTATCCCATCTCAGAACAATTATAGCACCTCTCATTTGCTTTGTCAACTCTCTTCCAGTTGTTTCGACCACGACCACGTCTTCTGCCACGCCACGAGCTTGGTCCTTCATGATTCTTTGACTCTTTAGCTGCTTGGGCCTCCCATTGAGTTCGAGTAAGCAGGAGCTTCTCACTTTCTCTCTTCTGACTCCTCCCCTTCAGTGTTGACTCGAACGCTCTCAACCTCCCAATAGCTTCTACAACAGTCATCTTAGTTAAGTCCCCCCACTATTGAATAGTACCTACAATAAGTAGAAACCGATCTGGGACAGACCGAAACAGCTTCTCCATCACCAACTCTTCTATTATTCTACTCCCTAGGGCTTAAACCTCATTCACAACGTTTGTCAACCTCAAAGAGAATTCGCTTATGGACTCTGAATCTTCCATAAGTAATCTGTCAAATTCTCGTTTGAGTACAAGAACGTTCGCTTTCTTGACACGATCCTCCCCAATTCTCATCTCCTCCAAAGCCTTCCACGCTTCCTTAGCTGTTTGTTTATCTGCCATCGACATCATGACAGCATCCGGGATTGCTTGGGAGATCACAGCTAGAGCCCACTGGTCTCTTTCTTCACTTACAACACCTTCTCCTTCGATCACACTCCAAACTCCAAGAGCACGCATCGATGTCTTCATCTTAAAGGCCCATACCATGTAGTTGTTGTCTGTTAGCATATGGTACGTGACTAAGAACCCTCCTCTTCCTTGGCTTCTAACAGAAACCGAGCATTCCACAGGCCCTTGAGCCTCGACCATCATCGAGCTCTCCACAAATCCCTTCTTTGATGTTTCGTCTACCATTGTTTGTGAGTATTGACCTCTGATACCACTTTACTTGGTCTACTCGATCCCACAAGGACCCTTTTCATTCTATCTGGGCCTCACCATGAGAGATGTGATCATGATCTCGGTCTTACCAAACATAGGAGAATACCCGACCCACTTAACCATGAGAGTATACCGAACCAAGCCTCTGATATCAATTGTTGGATCTAAGAATACCTCAAAGAATAAAATAGAGAAAAATCAATAGAATCGAATATTTTTTTAGCTTTATTTCACCCATATATATAGTACTCCAAACTACAAATAACAATAAGGAAAAAAAACGACAACTACCTAAAGGAAAGAAACAAAAAGGAAACTCTAAATTTTGCTTGTCTACCACGCTAAGTAACTTACTTGTATGCCAAGTGGGTTGACTTGCACTCCAAATAAGTTACTTGCTAACCTCACGAGATTATTAGCAACAACTACTATCTTCAAAATCTTGAACCGTTTCTTCGTCAGTGACTTCACTTGTGAAACCCATTCTCGATGTAATATAATTGCTTGCTTCATTAATCTGCTGCTACACCCTCTCTGTATAAAGTGATGGCAAAAGACATACATGAATTGAGTCTCACCACTTTAGTGATTCTCTTTGTCAATAATGCAAGAAAACACAGAAAAGCTGGGACGATGGACCACTACTGCACTTGTAGTAATGTTAAAACTAAATTTTCCATTGACTAGCTAGTCCAAGAATTCTTATACTAGACTCCAAAACTGTTGTCTTTTCATGTAATGCAATACTATAATTTAATTAGTCCTTCAAAAAAATATTTTAATTAGTAAAAATCGAGAATCTTAACCTTCAATATGTACTCCCCTAAATCTAGTAAAATGATTACAGGAAAATGATGACATCAGTTAGAAACATCATCAATATTTTTGCATACAACTATCAGAATTTTTTTTCATCATAAATAATTTTAAGCCAAAAATGACCTAACTATATCATTTTTTTTACCAATTGAGTGTGCCCTAGTGGTTTGGGGCCTTCTCGCTTCCTTGGACTCAGGTCCTGGGTTCAAGTGTTACCTCTCTTGTGGTGGAGGTCGTGGCTGCATAATACTATGAGCTAGGGGTGTCCATATAAACCGGGAAACCGACCGAAACCGAACAAAACCGGAACCGGAATAAATTGGGTGCAATTCGGTTTTGATTTGTTATAATCGATAAGAACCGGTCCGGTCTACGGTTTTTAATTTTGATAACCGCGGTTAACCGG
>JAYMTP010003783.1:0-16262 GCA_036897365.1 Geranium brycei | reverse complement strand
TATAGTAGGAAATCGGAGGTTACGTTTTACTGATTTTAAATAATTATTTTGCTTTGTTGCTTGGAAGATGCTTATATATGTATTATGTACCAGTCGTAAGTAGGTGAAATGAAAGGTTAGGTCCGATGGCTCGTTTCAACTAATTAATTGATTAATTAATTACCACTTTTATAAGTACATTGTTTCACGATCTTGTTGGCTTTTCGTTTAAAATAAAGTTAAAGAACACGATCGAAATTTCCAGGAAGTTAAGGAGAGATAGGAAAGTTGATTAAAGCGATTGCATCAAACACACGAGCACACCAAAAAGATTATAAAATAATTAAGTCACAGATGGTGAGCGAACCAAATATTATTTTTGGATAATGTCTCACAATTGATTGTAAAAGAAAATTGGGTAAAATGATAAATAAAGGTACAACAAACTTAAACAAGTTTAAGTCAATATGTTTTTCCATCAATCAAAATCATAAATTTGACAAATACAAGCTTATTTGAAAAAATGTTATACTCCATTATTGTGAAATGACAATTTAGACTTTGCTTTCAATAATTAATTTATCTTAAAGGTGCATATTAGTCTTTTGAATAAAGAAATTAAAAAATAACTATTTTTGATTGGTCCATTGGTTTGACTCAATTTTTGATCTCTTCAGTTGAAAATTGCATCCAAATGGAGTGGGCCAAAATTCGATCTGGTTTGGAGCCCCAATTGAACCAGCCTTCATCGTCTTGAAGCTCTGGTGCGGTCGAGTTGCACTTGAAGGCAACTCCATTATCTTCGTTGGAGACCGACCAACGAATTGTTGGCGAGGACGAGGAGAAGCATGATTAACTGAAGAACGACCATGACAAACGCTGAGGATGAGGGTTTATCATAGAGGTTTTTTCCATATCTACTTTCCTCCAGCGAATTTCAGAGTCGGCGAAATAGCAATCGGGACCTTTGATTCTGGGAGGTACTCTAGCCATGCGACCCACATGCTTGTTGGCGAGGAAGGGGCAAAGGGAATCGAAGTCGTATAGTTTTTTTAGCCAGCGTGGTTCACATCGGCGGGAATGGATTAAGATCGGTGCTTCGAATCCAGCCACTTCCGTGTTGGAAAACGCCAGTTATGACAATAAATCCACTTCACTAATTGTGAAACGTTTAATTGCTCGAATGTATCAATAGAACCCTTTTGGCATTTGTCCTGCGCCGTTTTCAGAGGAGGGAGAGGGAACATGTTTGCCGTCGACGGGGACTTGGTGAATCGACAAAGTCGTCGTTGATTGGGGGAGGAGGGACATATCAGGATCGCGATCGAGACTCTAGTCTCGTCTATAGGTGTTTAGGGGCGGTCCGAGAGGTTTATTGATTCGTCTCAGTTGTCCAGAAGAGCTGGGACGACGAGGGCATGTGGTTGGCGAGTCGTCGCCGGCCGAGCAGGATTTCGAGTGGAGCTTAATGACGAGGAGGAAGGAGACTTCAATCCCAAACTGAAATTGAACCAGTACGCTTCAGACCAGACATCTCAGTCAGACCATGAATTTTTGAAATCAATTTCGGTTAGTAGAATCTTCAGACTAGATGTCTTAGGTAAAGTGGTCATTTCACATTTTCCATCAGAAGTATAGAACAACGATGATAAAAAAAATTTAAGTGACCTTCTAAATTATAAAAAAAACTATAAGTATACTTATTCGAAAAACCAGTATACTCACCTGCAATTACTCTCTTAATTATTTCATATTTAGATTCACTTCTCAATCCAAGTATAAGCTGACGAGTCTACGGGCATAGATTTCAAAAATTTTCCAAATAATTACGTATTTTGAAAATTTGTTGAAATTAAATGAAACTATATACTGAAGTTTGACATAACATTGTCACGAAAATAGAAGAAAAAATAAAATAAATTGTGTAGTAGATAATATCGCGGGGCGTGTAATTGATAAGATAAGATGCTAAAATATCCACCGAATTCACCTATCTCTTTCGTGCCCATCATCAATCTGATAAGCCCCCAAACCTTGATCCATTCCTCTGCGTGCTCTTCGGGTCCCACCCGCCGTCAACTTCGACCCGACTCCACCACCATAACCCAACCACTACTCTATCCCAATTATACCCTCACAACAACCCCCTAATTACTCCCGTGCCACTCGTCACTACTTGATGTCGTCGTCTCGCACCAGCACTACCACTCGGAGGATCGGAACGACATCACGACCCGTCGTTTTGCTCCAGCCACGCACGGAGATGTAGACAAGGTCCCAGATCTCGGGAGCCATTGGTATCCGTACACGTGTCGAGATCGATGTTGGGTTACGCAGACGTGCGGTGACGTGTCGTCCGCTGATAGGTCGTTTCACTAAGAGCTGAGCTTGACTGTCTTGATCAAGCAAACCACCACATGAACTTGTGGTGGTTGAATGTTATGCCACAGTACAGACCAATCGAAACATATGTGATGTAATGTTGCTGAATTGTTCACCTACATTCGTTGTTTTTGGGAGTTCAATGTTTATATACATATGAATTAAACACTATATTGAAGTGATATCTGTATAGTTCTATGCAGTAATCAATTTTATATTAAATACACACAAATAAAATAAATTAACTTTAAATGAACACATCAATAGTTAAGTTTCACACTTCAAATTAATAGGTATCGAATTTAAAAGGGAAAACTGCAAAAAGTTTTTTTATGATATTTTTTTGTACAAACTCGTCATTCACTGTATTTTTG
This sequence comes from Geranium brycei, assembly GCA_036897365.1. Lineage (NCBI taxonomy): Eukaryota > Viridiplantae > Streptophyta > Magnoliopsida > Geraniales > Geraniaceae > Geranium > Geranium brycei. The sequence goes on along the minus strand of JAYMTP010003783.1, from coordinate 13,527 downwards.
CAAAAACTCTCACTTAATCGTGTTTATTTTTGCACTGTCTATACGAATCCGTGAAAATTAATGAAAATATCACTTAAGTTTTAAATCAAACGTGCTTAGGAGTGGACACTCTGGCAACGAAATCGAAGACCAAATCCGAACCAAATCGAAACCGGAGAATCGAGAACCGCATGTAACAGTTTCAGTTATAGTTTTTAACATAGAGAACTTGAGAGTTCGGACCGGTCCGATTTTTGACTGGTTCGGTCAGGTTCTAGACCTCATGCCCAGCCCTAACATGCTAACTCAAACGTCCAACACTTAGGTGACAATTCCGTCAATTTTCACTACGGATTTGCACAAATCGTGCTAATTTGAACATGAGTGAGGAATAATTTTTACAAAAATATAGTGAATGAAGAGTTTTTGCAAAAATAAACAATTATAGAGAGACTTTTTGTAATTTTTTCAATTTAAAATTGAAAAAGATCGAGAGAGTTTTGTAAGTAATTGAGTATGGTGTAAGTTTTAAAAAAAATTATACAAAGAAAGTCATAACTATTAATAAAATTTTACTTTGTTAACTGCAAAATACAACCCGATATATAAAGGTCGATTCAAAACTCTTGGTAATTCTCATATATTTATCAGTTTTGAGTTCATATACCCATAATAGAATAGTTTAAAATCTCAAAATATGAAGCTATTCATGTTTAAGCAACATATTCTTTTATTTTTTGGATATGATATAATTTATGATATTTGATATTTTTACAACTGAATTTACTATTATTTGTGTACAATCATATCATGCATGTGACACAATTTTTTTTAATAATAATATTACAGAATAATATAAATGAATTTATTTATTATTATATATGCTGATGAATAATTTCAAGAATAAAGAATACTAAAAGAGGAACTTTCAAGAAAGAAGAGAAAATCTTTATATACATTATTTAATATATCTATATCAATCCGACCTCATGTAATATCTACGGCTACATGACTCAACAATCCTATCAAAACGTGTCACTAATTTTCAAATTCCATAGTCAAAATCGATACATAACTGATCACTAATTTCCAAATTGGAAATAATTATTTAAAGAACAAATTTATATTCCTAAAAATGTTTTTTTTTAATATAACCGCAATCCGTTATATTCCTAAAAATGTTTTAGGCACGCACCAAATCAAGCACCGGAGATATGACCGATTGCGGTTCAGTTTTGAATCGAGCCAATTAACTGAACAAAGTTGACGAAATTTGATTCGATTTTAAATATGTCGTTTTGTTGGTTTAGTTTGTTATGAACTGAATTGTGTGAAACTCTCACATTTTATACCGTTTTGATTTATTATTTGAGTCATTAGTTTTTTGTTAAATTTTTTTGAACTAATTTTCATAAAATTCTCACATTTTTACCGACTTTTACTTATTATTTGACTTGCTTTGTGTTGATCCAATATGTTTTACTCAATTAATAATGATCAATGACTTAAAATGAAAAACGTATTTAAATCAATTGATTTTTTATTTAGTTCAATTTTCTATCGATTGTTATTTTATAAACCAAAATTAAATCTATAAATTTTAATTTAGTTATTTTTAATTCAGTTCAGGTCGCTTTCATTATTTTTAGACACCCATAAGTGGAGAGTATTGTGGATCTCAATTTTCACCCACTGAATATTATAATATTTGTTCACGACAGAGAAATTAAATTCAAAAAATTATTATATTCTAATACAAATAATAAAAAATAAAAAGTATTCCATTATTTTGGGAACACAAAAACAGTCGTCTCTTTCCTGGAATCGGTAGGGAAAAAATTTCCATGTGACGTGGTTGCTCTCTGTCAATTTTATCTCTTCCTTTTTATAAATTCCACATTCTTCGCTCAACCCACCACAACCCACTTCTCTATATTCTCTTCCTAGCAATTCTCTCGCTCTTGATCCTCTATTTTCAGGTAATTTCATCCCTATTTTGTGGGTTTTTGCTCTAGATTTGGTCCACATTTCGTGTTTAGATTTCTGGGTTCTTTCACTTTTTGACATATTTTGATCTGTCTGAGCTAAGAACACGGAGTTTTGAGCTAGGATTGTAGTTTCAGCTTGAATTTTTGGTTTTGTTATTGATTGAATGATTTGAATCTGTGCTGTGCTGTTCATGATTTGAGCTTCAGAGAAATGGGTTGTTGTTGATTCTACAGTAGATTGTCGGTAGAGATGGTTTCAAGCAGTTTATGGTGATTTATGGGTACTTTTTTGCATAATTACATATTTGTTCATATTCAAAAGAGTTGGGACTATGCCAATTTGCTTCAAATTGGGATTGTTTGTTTTGTCTTTTTGCAAATTTGATTTTATCTAGATTTGAATTCCATATTTGTTGGTGTTTAATGTTTTGTTATTGGTTTCAGTTTCCAGATCTGGTTAAGATATTTGATTTGTTGTGTCTATAGTTTTAGCAATGTTCTAAAATATGGTAGGCTCTATAGAGCCTCTTGGGAATAATCGGAGATTCATCAGAGTAGTTGGTGATTTTTAGAACACATAGTTGGATTAGGAGAGGGCCTTATGGGTACTGATCGAGGATTGATCGGGAAATAAATCGAATTGAATGATTAATCGGGGATGAATGGGACAATTCGGAGATTTGTAGAACATTGCATAGTTGTAGGCTTTTAGCTCAAATGATTGTTTCTTCTTTGTTTGAACGCTTTACCTGTGGTTCTTTGGTTGCAACAGCAATTTGTGAAATGTTTGATTGAATGTTTCATTTAAAGTTCCATAGACTTTTTTTTTGACTTTTTGAATGGATGGTGGATTGATGGGTGGTTGAAATCAAATCAACCCATTTCTATTATAGCGATGTGTAAAGCGTTGATCTTTGGATTTTATAATGCAAACACTTATTTGCTTATAGCTTGGAATAAAGTAATGACACTTAAGCTTGATGGAAAATAACAAGTGGGTTTTTATAGAAAGTCAATAAAACGAAGCAAACTTGCCCTTTTTAGTAGACTATAGGCATATTATTCGATATTAGTGGTGTTAACACTTACACTAGCTTTTAAGTGTATTATTTGAGAATCTTAGTCAAATATTATGCATCGATGGTTGAAAGTGTAAATATAATTTATCTTATCGCTGCTCAGAATCAATTTATTTATATTCATGATTTTTGGTTTAACATCTACTTGCATATTTTTTTCAGGTGATTGTGAACATCAATAAAATGGATGTTTCCGGGGGCTAAATTTGTTAGTTCCATGGCCTTGACTGGTACGGTCTTTTAACTGTAAGATATTGTAAAACTCTGATTTTGTAGTAGACGACTATTTTTTGGGGGGAAAATTGCAAAAATGTGCCCTATAATATAACACTTTTGCAAAAGGGTGCTCTGTTATTTGTTAATGGAAAAAAGGTGCCGTGGTTTTTTTGCATATTTTTGCAAAATATCTGTATTTTTATAAAATAAAAAAATGACGAATTACCCCTGAAATTTAAAGTATTTTTTTATAAATAAATGTTTTTCTATTTTCATCTTTTAACTGAAATTTGTATGATCGAAATTTGTAATTTGATTTTTAGTTAAACATTATTTTATAAAAGTCTTAATCCTTAACTTCAGGGGCAATTTTGTCAGTTTCAGAAAATACACACATTTTGCAAAAAAATGCAAACCACACCGTACCCTTTTGCAGAAGCGTCATATTATAGAGCACCTTTTTGCAATTTTCAATCTTGTTTCTTAAATTAATTTTTTGTTTGGTACCCTATTATGTAGGTTTCTGGGAAATGTTTGGAAAGAGAAACAATTTTGGTGTCATAAAAATAACTTGGAGCAACGCAACGGAAACTTCTGGCATGGCATACGAATCAGACTGGACAACACACAGAAAATCGTCAGTATATACCGCCCAAGCGATCCGTTCTGCGACTTCATTCATGCCTTGGTCCTGTAAAATCCCTATAAGCGAAGGGTTTCATGAATTTTCCTAGTTCACGATTTTAAGATATCGATAGTTTCTCCTCGGATACAAATTTAATCTGATAAGAAAAACATATGCTCGGTTTTGTGAGTGAAAAAAAGAGACTCGCTGGGCCAAAAATGTGTTTCACCGGTCATTCGTCAAAAACCAACCCCGATGACGATACCGACAACCCCATCCTACACGGGCTGCCCGATGACGTGGCAAAGCACTGCCTTGCGCTCGTTCCCCGGTCCCACTTCCAGGCTATGGGGGCTGTCTCCAAGAAATGGAGATCGTTTATTCAGAGCAAAGAGTTCATTACCGTGCGGAAATTAGCTGGAATGGTGGAGGAATGGCTCTACGTCTTGACTATGGATGGCGAAGGGAAGGAGAGCCATTGGGAGGTTTTGGACTGTTTGGGACATAAACATCGGCAGCTTCCTCCGATGCCTGGTCTTACCAAAGCTGGGTTTGAGGTTGTTGTGGTTAACGGGAAGCTGATTGTTATGGCTGGCTATTCGGTGACAAATGGTATGGGCTCTGCTTCGGCGGATGTGTACCAGTACGATTCTTGCCTCAACAGGTTTGTTTTCTGAAATATTACACTATTTGATTGCTTTTGTTGGAAATACATAGTTTCATCTATTAAGCTAGTGATTTTAGGTTTATATACACTTGATGGGTGGTTTCTATTAAGATTAAATTTTCAGCCTTGAACTGAATATATAGATGATTGCAAAAACTAGTTGTGTACTATATGACTTTTGCAAGTAGTCGTACGTATGTCACATTTATCGAAAAAACTTTACTGTGAACTATTTAACATTCCGCACTGATTGTTAATAACCGTCAAAACAGATCGGAAAATGAGTCATGTCACCTCTGGTTTTTTTTAAATGACATAATTTCCCTGGAATAAAATTAAGATTTTATTTTACAAAAATTTTATGTGCAATTATTCAATGATCGATATAATTCTTTTTATATTAAATGAAATTGAAATTTTATTTTGGTTTACTTCTTAGATGCATTTTTTTTAAAATTTGAGGTAATATTCTAAAAAATGGTAAATGCTAGCCGGACGGATAGAGTCTCTTAGGACTAATAAAAGATTAATCTGATCAATCAAACTAATTGGGTATTAGTAAGGGATTAAGCGGAACTAATCAGACTAGTCGAGAATTTCTAGAACACTGATTTGAAGAGTATTTTTGTATCCTCTTAATTTATTCTTAACCTTGTAAAATGGCAAGTTCTAAGTAATTTTCTTGCAATATAAGTGTAAAGTCCGATAATTCATAACCAATTTGTACACTTATCCCTCGAATGTACATACACTTGGAGACATAGTATTGACTTGTGTTTGACCCGTCATTTATGCGATTATATTCCAGGTGGAGTAAATTAGCAAACATGAACGTGGCCCGCTACGACTTCGCCTCCGCGGAAGTCAACGGTGTGATCTACGCCGTAGGAGGCTATGGGGTCAACGGTGACAGCCTCTCCAGCGCTGAGGCCTACGATCCCGACACTGACAAGTGGACTGTCATAGAGTCCCTCCGGCGCCCGAGGTGGGGCTCCTTCGCCTGCGGGTTCGGCGGCAAGCTCTACGTGATGGGCGGGAGGTCGAGCTTCACGATCGGGAACTCGAGGTCGGTCGACGTGTACAACCCTGAGGGGCACGCCTGGTGCCAGATGAAGAACGGGTGCGTCATGGTGACGGCCCACGCCGTGCTGGGAGGGAAGCTCTTCTGCGTGGAGTGGAAGAACCAGCGGAAGCTCGCCATCTTCGATCCGAATGACAATTCGTGGAGGGTGGTTCCCGTGCCGGTCACGGGGAGCTCGAGCGTAGGGTTTAAGCTCGGGATTTTGGACGGGAAGCTATTGCTCTTCTCGCTCAAGGAGGAGCCCGGTTATCGGACGCTGATGTACGACCCCGATGCTGCGCCTGGGGCCGAGTGGCGGGTTTCTGGGGTTAGGCCGTCGGGCTCGTGTTTGTGCAGTGTGACGATCAGGGCTTGATTTTTTATTATCAGCGACCTCGTGCTTATTATTATGAACAACAAGTGATGCTGACTTTGCTGTGAAATTTCTTTGGAAGCTTGGGAATTTCCTGATGTTTGTGTTATTGCATTTTGAGTTTGGTGTTTGATAATTTAATAGACTTCACTGAATGTAACAAATGATTCATTTGTTGGATTGATTCTAAAATGTGTGTTTTGCTTTGGTCAGTGTACTAAAAATATTCAACTTATTCTGTTAATTATTGATTAATTCTTCAATATAATTTATTTTTTGATTAATTGTCGACCGTAGCATTTTATAACACACTAGGTATCATTCATAGTCTTAAGAAATAATGACACTTTGTTATACTTAACTATAACGAAATGACACTTTTATACTATAATTTTTTTTTCTTTTTAGTACCCTAACAATTTTTTTGTGACAATTTACAATAAAATGACTAAAATACCCTTCAATGAATTTTAAATTTTCAAAAAATGTCATGACAGTGAACCGGTTCAAATAAAACTCAAAATTAAACCAATTTAAACTAAACCCAAAATTGAACCCTAACTAATTTATTTAGGCATTTTAGAGGTAGGTTGTCACCAAAAAAATTGTCATGATACTAAAAAAAGAGAAAATTAGTTAAGATATGAAAGTATCATTTCGTTATAGTTAGGTGTAACAAAGTGTCATTTCTTTTCATTCATTCATTCATTCTGGTATGGCTCAAATTCGAACTATTAGCATAAATGAAACTTTTGCGTGTTTTAATTATAGATGCGATTATCACTATTTTAATCAAAATATGTAATAGTATGTTTCGCAAATTGGTCCGACTTAGTAAGATAAAACTAGAGCTCTTTTCCGTTATAAAACGAGTCAAGATTGATAATTAAATTTGAAGTAAATTGAATCAAAATAAATTTGAATAGAACATTTAACAAGTAAAATAAAATAAGTCATACATCAAATTAAATTTCTGCTAAAAGTGAAATTATTCGGCAATTTTTATTTACCAGAAAATCATATATAATTCTGAAGAAAATAATAAATGTTCCTTAGAATAGCATTTCAGTAAAGAAAAACAAAAACCGCTAACCAGTCTCTCCAAAGCCTAAAGGAGCGGTAAAAGAGCACACTTCAGTGACTCTACAGTCTACACACATATGAGCAGCAAAATGGCGCCTCCCGCTTAAAAAAAGCCCTAACCACCCAAATTCCAAATTCGGAATTCCCAATTCTCTCTCTCTCATTCCCAATTCTCTCTCTCTCGCCATGTTCGGGACTCCATCCTCGTCTCCGTTCGGAACTCCATCGTCGACGCCGTTCGGAACTCCGTCTTCAACGCCGGCGTTCGGCACTCCGTCGTCGACTCCGGCGTTCGGCACCGCGTCGTCGACGCCGGCGTTCGGAACTCCGTCGTCGACTCCGGCGTTCGGCACGCCGTCGACGCCGTCCTTCGCCACCGGATTCGGAAGCTCGCTCTTCTCCACGCCGTTCTCGTCTCAAACTCAGCAGCAGCAGCAGCAACAATCGCCGATGTTTCAGCAACCTAGCTCCGGCGGATTTGGATTCCAGACGGCGTTTCAGGCGCCGCAGTCGACTCCGTTTCCGAACGCGCAATTGACGACTCAAATGGCTCCGGTGGCGCCTCTTCCGTATTCTCTCGCCGATCGGGACATTCAGGTTCGATTTCCGATTTCCTCTCTGTTTTTGGTTCAGATCTGTGGACCTGCTTGTGTTTGTTCTGTGATTTGAGCTTGTTTTTGTTTAAATTTCTGTGCGTAGGCTATTGTTGAGGCGTATAAGGATGAGCCTGGAAATCCAAAGTTCGCCTTTAAGGTTTGGTTTTAGATTTCCATTTCTGCTATTTACGAGCCGTTTGGTTGCTGAGAAAGCTCGAGAAAAATGGAAAAAATAGCTTGAATTCAGTTCGATAATGTGTTTTTTTTGTGTGAATTCTGAATATGGAAGAGGAAGGGAAGACAATTGACTCCAGTTTTTCACTTACCTCGTAGTGAATAGTACATTAGGGTTTCATAAGTTCAATTGATGTGTTGATAGCTTGTTTTGATGTTGCAGCATTTATTATTTAGTGTGACTGATCCACAATGTAGAGTGAAGCCAGCTGGAGTATCAGATGTGAGTTTATAAATACATTCGATGTTTTTATTATGCTGTTAGTCTTTTATGTTACTTTGAAACGTGCGGTTTCTGCTTTGTCGATTTTTATGGCTAAGTTTTGGGATTAATTTTCATTGGCAGATTATGTGGGCTGAGGCTATGGGGAAACTTGAGGGGATGGAAAGCGCTGATCGTGAGCGCTTGTGGCCACAGCTTGTTCAGGGTTTCAAGGATCTTTCAGAGCGTCTGAAGGTAATTGATCTCACCTTTTAGTTTTGTATGTAATATATGTTGCGGCAGTGACAGAAAATAAAACTACAAGATTGTTTACAGTAAAATATGATGTGTTGTAAAAAGTTATTGCATTTCCCTCATTTGGTCGGTGGATACTGGCATGGCTGGTTGTGAATTCAATTAGAAAGCTAAAGACATTTGCGATTGAATATGCATTGTTTAGTCTTATTACTTTCTTTCCTTGTGTTAGGTTAGTCCTAGTTCTTTTAGTTAATACTAATTTAGTTCTCTCACATTTACTCTCAAGATCTCTATGCTTCACATGTACAAATTGCCTTAATATGTTTTTCCTTCATTTTATCTTCAATTGAAGCTCCCCAAACTCTTGCGCCAATAGTTACATGTTTAACGGTTCCTAGTGATAGAGAATTGCAGAGTTCGAGTAAGTAACTTGGTCTTTAGATCATATAGATTATAGAGTAGTCGGTGGTATAACTAACTCAAAAAACTTGATATGCAGCTTTGCAGAGTGTTTTATCACAAAAATACCAATCCTTACATGCACTTTAACCGATTGCACTACTATTTCTTCAATTTTACATCCCTGTTAAGTATAGATCTAAGATAACTAAAATGGTTGATGTTGGTAATTTTCTTATCTTCTAACATAGTTGAATCACTAATTTCCCCCCTATTGTTGCTGAGATTACATTCCATACATTTACAGATGTACTTTTCTTTCTTCTGCTTTCCATCTAATCTAGCTTAAAATTAATGTCTAATTTACGTTCACCACCTAAAGCAATATTTCTGCAAAAACGTACATCAAATGACCTTATCTTGAAGATGTCTTGTTATCTCACGGCAAAAAAGATGTGGCTGTAGAATTTATATATGCTATATTGTCATGAGAGAAAAGTTTCTGGTGACATTCCCACAAGTTTATTACACCATTCGCCCTATGTGCCGATAAAAAAAAAAACCATTCGCCCTATGGTCCTTCATTTCTCTAATCAAACCTGTATTTCGGAGATGTACCTCTCCCTCTCTTGAGTACTCATCATAAAACTTTTCTAGGTCAAGAAGGAGAATCTGTTTTTTTCCTTTATGATGTACCCCTTTTCCTCTAGTACACCCATCATAAGACTTTTATGAGTTAGACCTAGGTGCTAGTTTTGCCGTTATTTATATGCCTTTCCACGAGCCCTCTCATCTCAAATTCTCAATGGGGAGATGAAATAGCTTCAGTAGAAGAACTAGTTGGCATAAACTAGATAGCTCATTTTGATTTGTGCCAAAATTTCATTATTACGTTTTAGACTTTGTATGCCTCTCGTGCATTGCCCCTAGACCCTAGATTTATCCACTTTAATTCACCTTTAGTGATTATAAACCGAACTATATCTGCTGAAAGTATTTTTTTTATGAGAAGCTCTTATCCTACTATTTCCCATACTTATGCTGTATAAAAAATACCCCATCAAGTCATATTAGTTGTACTTGGAGACTATATTTTATGGATTGTTACACCTTCCCTTTCTGATACCTTTTAATTCTGGATTGATGTAGCTGCAAGATGAAGTCATTCTTTCGGATGCCGAGAGGTTGCGAATGACTCAAAGCAATGTGAAAATGGTACATATCCACACACACACTTTTTTCTCTTTCAAATGTTCGATCTGGCATCATGTATTTGCAATAAGTTTTTAAATGCAAATATTGTTCACAGCTTCAAAGGCATTTTCAAGCTGATACTCTTCCTTGGATTCAAAGAATGAGACAGAAAGAGCAAAGTCTTCAAAGGCGTCTCTTGAGGGTAGGAATACTTTTTGTGTTAAAGAAACTCTACAAAAATATTAGAACATTTCCTCTTTTTTTATGATTTGGCATTTTCAGTGTTACATCTTAAGCATTAAAGTGTGATGAATCATTGATATGAATTATGATTCAGATTTGCTTAGCCTTTCCCTTTTCTTTTTTTCCGCTTTCTTGAATGTGCTCAAAACATTTGACCGGCATTTCAATCATCAGCTGTGGTCCAAACTAGAATTCCTGACGAGATACTTTGTTGTACCTTGGATGCTATTATTCAAGTAACGAAAACCGTCTGACTCGAGTCATATATTGAATTAGGTAATGAGAATAGTGGAGGCATTGGAGGGTAAGGGTTGCCGAGTTCCCCTAATGAAGGGAGAAGCAGAATTGGCAGAAAAGTTAGCCGCGACAACCCGACAGGTATTTCTTTTGTGTAAATATCTTTGTTATGTTTTGTTTGGTTCTTAAGGTATGATGGTACTGATGACCATATAATTTATACAGCTGAAAGGGTCGGGAGCAGAACTCTCTAGGAGGGTCCAAAACCTTCTCACCATAACCCGTGTTCAAGCTAATGGCTTTGGTGCTGCTGGTTCAGTCTATCTTCCAGGATCAACCAAGATACACGAACAGAGTCTTTCTGACATGCAGGAGGTATTTATGGACTATTATTTCAATAGCAATGTGCCTTTGTCTACCATCATGCCGGTTCAATAATAGTTTGACTTAGCAAGAGAGAAGAGAACCACCAATGTTTTTCATCATGAGCACATTTTGACACGTTGAAGCGATGATTTTAAGATAGCAAGTACTTACCAAAATTACATGACCAGCCTATGCTACTGACCCTGACCATTCTAGTGACTATTTGAAACTATATTAGTATGCTGGCTCAAAAGAGGCTTACAATATCGAGTATTAATTAATCATTATAACTGAACATTTGTTCTCCCTAAGAGTACTGCTGCATCATTAAGATGAGTCTGGCAAATTAAGGATCGATTCATCTCGATTACTCTACTCTCTTGTACTATTGTTTACATCTTGACTGCTCATAATGAAATTAATATATGTATATTATTGGCAGGTGTTACAGCAGCAGACAGAGGCCATTGCAAGGCTCGGGTCGGTGTTGAAGCGAGACGTGAGGGACATGGAGATTATTATGGCTGAGGATACAGACATGACTGACTGATTATCTAAACTGAACCCCACACTGCCCCAGTCACTTCATTTTTTTTCTGTTCGCATTTCCATGGCTGTAACATCTAGCTTGAACTCTTTGATTAAAGTTTTTACTTTTGCACAAATAGCTATTTGTGGGAAAAGAAAAATTGTTCCATCAAGGCCATTGCAGTTGTACCCAGGCCTTAATAGGCTAGATCTTCCTGACCCAGTTAGGTGCGGTGTGTACTAGAAATAAGGCAGAGTTTCTGAAGTCTCATGTATGATTTCTCGGGGTTGATACATTTGGTAGACAAACGAGAGTGGACCTATAAAGGCCTTATAATAAAGCAACATTAGAAAATGGCCACCGTAGAGTAATGTGCCAAACTAAGCGCATGAATTGGAAACAGTAATTGGCCTATCAATGCCAAGACTAAGATGATGGTCCTAAAAGGTTATGGACCGAACAGGGCCCATTACCAATGATTAATGGACCGGACGAGGCCCATGATGGCCGGTTATGGGCCGAAAAGGGCCAATGATTAAGGGGTAATGGGCCAGATATGGGCCATACTGAATTGTTTATGGGCTGGTTATGGCCCAATAACGAATGATATTGGGCCGAGAAGGGCCCATGTTGAAGTGTAATGGGCCATACTAAACCTTCATTGGCCGATATGGGCCCAATAACTAATGATATTGGACCTGATATGGGCCGGAAAGGGCCCGTGCTGACTTATACATGGGCCACACTAAATTATACGGGCCGATCAGGGTCCATAGCGGATGGGCCATTCAGGGCCCGTGATGAGCAAACCAAGGACCAGTCATATCAATAATGGGCCAACAAAAGCCCGAACAAAAGTATTGGGCCAAACGGAGCCCATTGTGATGACATAGGGAACGGCTGAGGCCCATGATGGCTGGTGGTGAATGTTAATGGGCCTGATATGGGCCATACGAATAGTTTTTGGACCGATGTGGGTCCCTTAATGAAGGGCCCTAACGAACAATAGGCCCAAGGAATCTTAACTGTACAAAAAAACAATCCTCAGCTGCCTCGTTATGTATGTTAAACTGTGTAAGCATAGTAGCATCAAACAAGTCCAAGGACAGGTGCACTACTGCTACATTAACCATTTTGGGAAAACTAGCTCATAAAATGCTTCTAACAAAGGCCTTATACTACACCTACTACCTCCCAACTATGGTAGAACAATCTGTGCTCACGAAATTTAACAACAAAACTGGAATGCGATAAACCGGGTTCAGTTGCTTGATCAACTGTAACCATTATTATGCTCAACTATAAACATCAGCCATCATCAGTAACACGAGTGAGGTCCATCCAGTAAACACTCGCGCACCTTTACCCTTGCCGCTTTTCTGATCATACTGTTCCCAGAAATACCCAGTTTTCTCATAGTTGCGCACCACATTTCTGCATACCATCAAAAAAAGAAATTATAGATGACGAGTTTCAGAAATTAAGTACACATTGTTAATTAAGTGCTAGCAACAGTTACCTAATCAGATTTCCCCTCAAGTCGTTGTAGATGATCTTGGCTCTTTCTCTATATGGCCCATCCTCTGCACCAGCAAGTCACCCGAAAGGTATAGATTAGTTTTGTCGAATATAACGACTTCAAACTTTCATCTCCGCGCCAATTTGTAGATTTTGTAACACAAACAAAGGATCCAACAACACCATGAGGGGGGTTTAGAGGTATTATACCTTGAGAGTAATGGTGGAGGGAAGAGAGAATCATGTAATTCATGTTCATCCAGATTGGTCCTCTCCAGTACGGTGGGTCATGCTGTGTGTTGCGTTTCATGTACAAAGAGCTGTGACAGAGACACAACATACATTTAAGTGTTGAAGTTGATCGCAAATTATTGATGTAATATCGACTGCAAGTGTTAAAAGGGGAAAATACAAGTTAAAAACAGCATAATTGAGTTATGGGGAGAGAACCTGGTTTTGGAAAGAGAGCGGAGCCCGTAATCAGTCCATAAGATGCTCCGGTTTGAAATGAGGTTGAGCTGTTTTTCCAGAACCCATGACTCCTGATCAAAGGTGTCAATCTTTATGAAACGTATTGTATTTGATTCCAAATTGCTTGCTTGTGAATTACATAGAGGAGGTTCCTTTATATAGGGAACAATAGAAATATAAACCAAACTACGAAACCCTAATACCCAAACC
>JAYMTP010003782.1:0-16267 GCA_036897365.1 Geranium brycei | reverse complement strand
TTATGGACGTTGTCACTGCCTATTTATATGGTACGTTAGACACGGATATTTATATGAGACTCTCTGAAGGAGTTAAATTGCCTGAAGCAATTAAAAATAGTCCAAGAAATCTGTATTCGATCAGATTACAAAAGACATTGTATGGACTGAAACAATCTGGTAGGATGTGGTATAATCGTATTTATGAATGCCTTACCAGAGAAGGGTATAAGAATAATGTTATATGCCCTTGTATATTCATCAAGAAAACAAATCTGGGATTTGTTATTGTCGTAGTGTATGTTGATAATATGAATTTAATTGGAACTCCGGAAGAGATCCTAAACACTGCAGAATATCTCAAGAAAATATTTGAGATGAAAGATTTGGGGAAAACGAAATATTGTCTCGGCATGCAGATCGAGCATATTTGGGATGAAATTTTAATCCATCAGTCTACATATGTTGAGAAACTCCTGAAGCGTTTCAATATACAGAATACGCATCCATTGAGTACTACAATGGTTGTTCGATCACTTGATCCTAAAACGGATCCATTTCGCCCAAAAGAGATAGATGAAAAGATACTTGGTCCTGAAGTACCAAATCTAAATGCGATCGGGGCTTTATTATACTTGGCACAATGTACAAGGCCGGATATAGCATTTGCAGTAAATATGCTAGCAAGATTCAGCTCAGAACCAACAAGAGGACATTGGAACGGAATCAAGCATATATTACGCTACTTGAGTGGGACGAAAGATTTGGGGTTATTCTATTCAAAATCCTCAAGTAATACTAACTTGATCGGATATGCAAATGCAGGATACCTTTCTGATCCCCATAAAGCACGGTCCCAAACTGGGTATGTATTTACTTGCAATAACACGGCAATATCTTGGCGCTCCACGAAGCAGACTTTGGTTGCAACATCCTCAAACCATTCAGAAATTCTAGAACTACATGAAGTTAGTCGGGAATGTGTGTTCTTGCGATCAGTCATTCAACATATACGAGATGCATGTGGAATTCCGTCAATTACAAGCTCTCCTTCCATTATACATGAAGACAATACAGCGTGTATAACTCAAATTAGAGGCGGGTACATTAAAGGAGATCGTATCAAGCACATATCGCTAAAAGTCTTCTACACTCATGAGCTCCAGAAGAGTAATAAGATTGATGTCAAGCAGATTCGCTCCAGTGAAAATCTTGCAGATTTGTTCACTAAAAGCTTGTCAACATCCACATTCGAGAAGTTAGTATGGCGAATTGGCATGCGTCGACTTAGCAAACAACCGAAATAACTCTGTCATTCATCAGAGGGAGCAAGTATATGAAGATGCTCTAGACTTATGTACGTTGTACTCTTTTTTCCTTATTCAAGTTTTGTCTCGCTGAGTTTTCCTGAAAAGGTTTTTAACGAGGTAACATTAAGCACGTCCAACACCACTTGCATAATTATTCGTAAGTGATGGTGTCCAAGGGAGAGTGTCATAAACTAGTGGCCACCACCTTGGCACACTTCTCTATGTACTATTATATGTGTCAATCTTGGTTTACATGTGCCATAGTTGCATGGGAAAATGCACATGCTTTTTAGCCTATAAATAAACTACTATGAATGAAGAAAGAAGACACATCTGGAACTCATTTCCTTCCTCCATGTTTTGCTTTCTTGCTCTTCCATTTCTAGCCTTGATAATTTTTGTATGTTTTTTTATGTAAGTCTTGGTTTTATTAACTCCATTTAATTGCACTTTAACCTAATGTTAACATATAATTTTCACGACAAAAAAAAATATTTTGACGGTAGCAATTTACTATATTTGTTACTGCAAAAGTAAAAAAAATGCTACCAATTGTTGACGTGCGTTAAGTATGTGAGATCCCCACACATTTTTGTAATTAGTTTGCTTAGCAACGTATACCGAAGCTTTCTTGTTTGGTCACGGGGATAGTCTACTCTCACCAGGAACACCATTTCCTCTTACCTTCCGCTGTGGAATGCATTGTTTTTGCCTTTCAGAAAAAGCTTAAATTCAATATTATTATTTTTTAGTTTATTCGAGCATGATAGTCCAAATGCTTGAAATCACTCCATGCAATTGTTTTAGTTGGGAAAAACATATATAACCATTTCAAAATGAGCACGAAATCCAAATTTTCATTTAAGCTCATTATGTCCACAATCTTATTGTTTATAAACAAACAAAATGAAACCATCTTAATTCAAAAAAACAAAACAAAATGAAACCATCTATTGCGAGACATAACGTAACAGGGTCACAGTCAAAATATAACATAAAATTCCAAAATCTTAAATTTAGTCGTCAAAATAATAAATATTATAGGCTATGTTTTAGCTTTGAATTACCAAAAGGAATAAGATGACATAAGATTCAGATTCAGTGTAGCAACTTGTCAAAAAGAAGAAGAATGAAGAACACATTCTTCATCTGTACTAAAACTAGTGACTACCTCATGTTCCAATCCATACACCATGGAGATTCAAAGTCACTATGCAAACAAAGATAGAGAGAGACCAATATTGACAGCAATCATACTCTATTATGTATTTATTTATACTCAAGGAGCAGAAAATAAAATATGTGTTTATTTCAAATTCACACCAATTTTGCAACTGAAAAAAACGTTGAAGAACAAATCTTAGATCGCTGTACAAAGTATAAATAAAGAATCGATACATTTCTCAGAATTGGTTCTTTGAGAACTGAACTCTGAATGAAAGGCAAAGGTGCAAGAGATGGGGTATGAACAACAAAAACCCTTCCCATTCACGAGTCTACCTATATTCTCAATGTGCCTAATAATTGAGAACAAGCACAATTGAATAGCAAAATAATGCAGCATTGCACAACTTCCATAAATATTGAATTTTGGCATTTCCCGTCTGATCAAAAGCCGAGAATGGACGCCTGGTCATCTGATCTGTGAAAAATCCTACCATGAGTTTTTTTCTTCCAAAGCACATTGATCTGTGAAATAATTGGATTGAACAGAGATCTTCTCTCTATCTCTGTCATCAATATTGTTGTCACTATCAGCCAACTTGTATGTGTGGCAAATTGGGAGGATCATGGCTTACTAGATTAGCCCATAGATTTGCAACTTTGAGAAAATAATGCTCTTGATCCCAAACCACCAATTTCAAGCCTGGTTCATGCAGATTGACAACAAGTTAGGTCACGAGAATGACACTGGTACTATACATACTATACAGATACAACAGTCAAAGAAATGACAATAAGCATTTCAGTTCATTGCTTCATGCATAGTCTATTATAACCAAGGATGCCTATCTTCAAGTTTTTTTTATGAATTGTAGAACACACGATTTGGCCAATTACCCAAGTCATGGGGTTTCCAAACAATTATGAAAATCAACATTTAGAAGAAGTCAGAAGCTTCGATGGTTTGGCTTAAACATATCATATGGCCTCTTGCAGATTTTTTTCTTTCAAGAAAAGGGTAGCAGTCTACAGAAGTGTTAACACAGAAAACTGTTGACTATCTAGAATACACTAAAATGTAATAGAAAGGCATGTTTTAGTTCTTAACCTCAATGGCCTTGTCTATCTTAAGGACATTCCTAATGCTGTTCATTTAATATGTGCTTACCCAATGCACTGTCGGGACTTAAGAGTGACAAGCGGCAAATTGGTTCTTGTTGTGGGAGAGCATGCTTTTTAAGTGTATGCTCGTCAAGATCATTAATAGCTTTGATGGATGCCTGCAATTCACTAATAGTGCCATCATATCTGAAATCAGTGGGATCAGAGAGAGAATTGAGAGCTTCTTCAATTCCTGAACTTGACCATAGAGCACAGCACTTGTTTACAAGAGCAAAAAAGGCTGTAGGATTTGCAGAGCACGATAGTACCCATGGTTTGTACAGTTTGGCTGAGGCTCCAACAACTTCAACTACTCTGTAAATCTCTCCGAGACCAAGAATGTAGCTCTTACCTGTAGTTAATTTTTTTAACAAAAAAAGTAAGGCAAGAGTGTAAAGTCTAAATGAAAAGTACTGGAAACTGCTAAAATTAGTGGACGTTTTTCTGAAAAACAAATCTACATGGCATAGAATTATTTCTACCTTGAGGTTCAGATAGTATATGATTATGGACGTTTTTCTGTAGTGATTGATTCCAAATGGATGCACCATGTTCCAGCTCTTCAGCACAAACAGAAATAATTCTATGCCATGTAGAGACATAACTGATCTGCTCTTCTGCTGATCCCAATCCCAGAATCTTTAGTGTTAATACCACATGTTTCAAGAGTTCAATTGTGGATCTCAAATCTTTAGCCGCCTAAGACAAAATATGAGATCATTGTCAGAGATCAAGAATGAATCTGTGACTAAATAGCTGGTAACCATGCATATATCCTAAACTATTGAGTTTGCCAGATTTGAATCAGCATTACAAGTGGCACAAATTCTTAAAGGTGCATAGCATGTTCATGTAATTAAGTTCATAAGTTCAAAGGGGAGATGAACAATTTTGATGGGGTTTTTAATCATACGGAAAACATATCGATGGTTAGAAGCATATTAAAAAAACTGGGTTGAATATTCATCCCAGAATGTCCCAGAATGTTAATATAACTCAGTTCACCGAATATAGAACCATTCATGAATATAACATATTGATGGTTCTTCCATCATAAAGTAACGCAAGAGACACATACCACTGACAATCTTTCTGATAAATTGTATTCAGAGTCAATCATTTGGAATATTGGTTCCTTCAGAACTTCAAGGAGTTCATTCAAGCAAGAGTTTATTTCTGAAATATCTTCTGAGTGCAGTTCTATATTTTCTTGGTGCAGTTCATTGTATATTTCCTACAAGAAACACAATACAAACAATAAGAAGATATTGTATATTTATAACTCTTGGTCCTTATGAGACGTTTTTCTGCATGTCAGATCAATTAAATAATTAAAAATAGAGCAAAAACAAATGCAATGACAATGTGTGCCTGAATGTTACAGAGATTATAAGTATATAAATCAAATGAATACATTAGTCAGCTCTCATCATTCAACTTATCAGAATTCCATATAGCAACACATCTCTTGGTCCTTATGAGACGTTTTTCTACATGTCAGATCAATTAAATAATTAAAAATAGAGCAAAAACAAATGCAATGACAATGTGTACCTGAATGTTACAGAGATTATAAGTATCTAAATCAAATGAATACATTAGTCAGCTCTCATCATTCAACTTATCAGAATTCCATATAGCAACACATTTCTGTAACGAAAGTAAGGGCCTTTATGAACTATAAATATTAAAGCCGACGTGAAATGTTCAGTGACTATCAAGAAACCTGGAAATTAACACTTGTCTACTGTTAGGAAATCGTTTCATGTACTTTTCTTTGTTAGC
Organism: Geranium brycei; assembly: GCA_036897365.1. Taxonomy (NCBI): domain Eukaryota; kingdom Viridiplantae; phylum Streptophyta; class Magnoliopsida; order Geraniales; family Geraniaceae; genus Geranium; species Geranium brycei. The sequence goes on along the minus strand of JAYMTP010003782.1, from coordinate 10,868 downwards.
TGTTGAGGAACAATCAGATGGAGTAGAAATAAAATTTGAAAATGATTAATTTACTAAGGGAGCGAAACTTTAAATCGATATAATCTTGTAGTATATGTGTATTTGTAACTGCATATTATCTCAGTCACACAATTGAAAGTTCCCACAAGTTATCTAACTGTATCGATTACTACATTTTTTGTTCATTCCACAAAAGACAAAGACTACAATAATGCAAGAAATAACACTTGATTTACTTCTGGAAGAAACGTTAATTTTATTATCATTAAATTGTCGATCAGTGTTTCCTATTGTTAGTATTTAGGTTATTTCCTATTTCCAATTAGTAATTTAGCAGTTAGTTCCCTAATTAGTTTTTGCGTATTCCGTATATAAAGGGTTATCTCACTGTATTAGGAAGAAAAGTTATCTTCCTTTTATGAGATAACCCTTTATATAGGGAATACAGATATACAAATTAGGAAACTAACTATGAATATGAAATAACCTAAACATTAACAATAGAAAGCCTTGATTGACATAAATGTGAGTAAACATTTTGACACACCCTAAATCTTTTATCATCTTTATATAGTGCACTTACAGCATAACTAAGACTGTAAACAATTTGGCATCCATGCAACCTAATCCAACTGAAGTCGCCAAAACTGAACTTCACAGTGATAAAAAAACAGTGAAAAAATTGGTATAGTTTCACAAAGTAAAAATAAAAAGGATAATGAGAAACCAGCAAGGTTGTTTCAAGCAATTAACTTCCATGCTTCTATCACTTAATGATTCCATCAGAGGTGGGCAAAAACAATGGGATTACTTCTATCCATGCGCGCACGGTGCACAGAACATGTATGTCATAAACCAGAATGGGATTTTCCATCAACAGTCAAAATAGATAGCCTTACAGAAGCGGTTTCTAAGAACTAACTTACAACATCAAAATGAATAAATTGCACAACTGATTGGGAAGAGAAGGCCAAAGGACACAAATAACCAATTACAGCTACCAACCTGGATGTCATCACAAGGAGCTTTCTCTTGTGCATCTTCACTAGATAGAGCATCATCATTACTCTGTTTTTTCTAGAGATAATCATATTTCAAAATCTTAGTACTATTTTAAATCAGCGGTGAAAGATGATGTAACAAATCTACCAACCTTTAGATTGTCGAGATGGTAGGTTGTCATATAGCGCAACTCGTCCTTCAATTTTCCATAGAGATGTAAATATTTATCTGCTTCTAAAGTGGTAGAATGCCTTTTATATAAATCTTCAAAACTGGTATCTGAAGATTTATCTTCAACTTTGCTTCCGGAAGACCCATCCTTCAAGTCCGACGGAATTCCATGAGCATCAGCTAAATTAGGTTGTAATGCTACAGTATTGAACTCTGATCCGTTTTCATAAAGTTTATGTGCATCACTATCATAAGTCTGTTCTTTGACCGAGGCTACTGGCAAGGCACCCATGAATTCCCAAGAATCAACACCAAAATCATCATCGTCGTCGTCGTCATCGTTGACTAAGACAGAACTGAGCATAGTTTTGGCCGGATCTGATCCATCTCCAAGATGATTTTGCATATCTTTCACAGGGGTCTGATCTTCAACTTTGGTCCCTGAAAATGCATCCTTAAATTCCCAAGAATTTTGACCTAAATCATCACCACCCTTCTGAGAACTGAACATGCTGGAATCAAGCCCACTATTCTGAAAATTCTTATCTTCAGTTTTGATTCCCGAAATCACACCCTTGAATTCCCAAGAATTTTGACCATAATCATTGCCTACATTCTGAGAACTGAACATGATAGAATCTAACCCATTTTCACGAAGTTTTTGTTTGTCATCAACACTGGTCTGGTGCTTTAATCCAGTTTCAGGAACAGAATCATTGAACCCCAATAAATTTCCATTGTATTTAACATTTGCATCAACTGAAGAAGATGTCAATCCATTTGAAATATCATTCTGCTTGCTTTTATATAAATCTGAACCACCTTCTATGGAACTTGGGTTGAAACTAAACTCAAAGTCCAGTGACCCATGAGAAACCATATCTGATGCATCAATTGAACCATTAGAAGCATTTGCAGTATCACCAACCACCAACCCTTTACCAGCAGGAAGAACATCAGCAACCTTGGGCTCTTTCTACAACAAGCATCAGAGTTTTAAATTCTTGACATTGCAAATTATACTAATAAAAAATAGAAAATAATTGCAGTTCTACTAACTAACCAACTTATGCGCTGACCAAACTTCAGAACTTGAATTCTTGAATTCCCAAATAAATTCATCAGAATCAAGTTTGTCGCCACTTGGAGACAAATCAGTCCCACTGGTAGTACCATTTGGTTCGTTTATGGCGTATGAACTGCTGATACCATCTTGAGTCGCAAAATTAGGATTGAAATCAAATCCAAAGTCCCACTCACCAGATTTAGTATAAGTTACAGCTGGTGTACCAAACAAATCATCTGTACACGTACCATTGCCAATGTCATATGCATTATCACTTCTTCCAGAGCTTTGCTGCTCATTCCCGTCAACCTTCATATGAAATATTGTCAGACTTGAAAGACTAAAATATATTAACTCCCTACACAGCTGCAAAGTACGCATACCAATCATGTCTATCAACTTTGCATACAAACACACATACGTTCTATATGTATTTATAAGTCTTCCGAGGAACATAAGAATTTTGTTAAAAGCAAGTATTATACATAATAGAGACAGAAATTAGCTAGCAATCACTGACCTTACTATACACATATATGTCTGGTTTCAAACACAATTAACACAACAGTACCGAAAGGCTGTTAAAGGCTAGACCATATTTGTTTGTTCGAACACCATAAATACCAAAAGAAATTATAAACTCTTCAAAATGTTAAAGTTACATAGATAGGAAAAAATGGGAATCAGTACTTACAGCCCAAGAAAGTTCCTCCTGTTATCCTCAAAAATAGATAACCCCTTGTATGACAAATTAAACAATCTTTTATCTCTATGTTCCCTTTAAACACAAGCTTTCCCCCTGCTTACTATGATGAAAATGTCTCTCCCAACGCAATGAAGCTGAAATTAGATGACAGAAGCCTAAGATGACTGAAATTGAAAATGTCTCTCCAAACAATCTTTTATCTCTATGTTCCCTAGAATCCTGAAATTAGGTGACAGAAGCCTAAGAAATGAAGCTGGTCATGTTGCATGAAGAAAGCCTTCCCAAAGCAAGCTTTGACCACGAAAGATCTTCACATAACGGGCCATCTAACGGGGCTAACAAAGAACCCGCAAAACCAAAAGGATCGGAGTGGAATGAGATCAAAACTGTCTCTTTCTTCAAAACCACATCCGGACAAAGAGTCTGAATCGAGGCAACCAGCAGCTTCCTTGTGAGAAGCATGCCAAGCCCCTCGCAATCCATGAGAGGAAGCTTAGGCAGCGGAGTATGACCAATATCCAGGCCACTCCATGCAAATTTCTCAAAGCGCCGCTTCCTCCCTGTCATAGGTGACTTCTAGTGCTTGAGCAACCCGCCAAATTCTCTCCCTCCGATTTTGCAGAGTCAGGGAGCTTGACAGAGGAAGTCCCAGGACTAACAGATTGTTCTGATACCTCACTCTATTGAGGAGCTGCCAGATCAGACATTTCCAAATGCCGACCTGGTCTAAATTCCCCTGGCTCAATTTCATGGTTAACTCCCTTTGCAACCGAACCTGACTTCCAAGTGCCTTGTAACTTGTAAGGCCTTTTTGTCTGTCTAGGTTAGGCAAAAGCAGTGTCAAGAGCGGAGAGCACAGACGCCGGAATTTGAGACAAATCCCCTCTCAACTTAGGAACTGATGGAATACGACAAGGACGAGCTGTTCTAGTAAGATGCAGCTGGATTCCTCTTTCCTGTTCCATAAGATTGCATGAGGAGATAGCCAAAGGAGTCAGGTTGGACTAGTTGCTACCAATTGGTCTTGAAGAATCCATCAGGATTTGGTCTAGTCTAAAGCTACTGTGAACGGAAGAGGCCCCGAATTGGCTACTGTAGTCTCCTCACTGCTGGAATCTTCATTCTCCTTGGCTGAAACATGCGGCAAAATTTGCATATTTTTTGCTTGAGTGATTATGATGATTGTTCCCAACCTAATAAGCTCCAATTTCTAGAGTTGGGCGGGATAGTTTTGATTTCCGTGTCAGGTCGTGAAAGAGCTTTAAAATGAGCTTGAATCAATTTGTCATGCAGAAAAAAGGGGAAGGTCGACTTTGTTGTTCCAGCTTCTGGGATATGCAGCAAGGCAGGCGTTCAGGAGCAATCTACTCCAACAATGGAGTCCAGGTGAACTGCTACCGTACCAGGTGACCGACATGATTTGCAATGCTTGCAATATTATCAGAAGTCCAACCTGCAATTGGGAGCCCAATAACCTGTATTGATTATAAACGTCCTCCCCTAGATGATCTGATCAGAACAATCACAAATTGCAAAAAACCACTGAAGCATCCACTCCCAACCCTGATAACTGAGCATGGATCGAGTGACCGGATCCTTGAAGCAAATGAGAAAAGCATTACAACCTAAGCTTATAAGCTAAATCCCCTAAAAGTCATCCTCACTCATCATGTCCCATATTTCATGAACATACCAGTTTTGTTTTGCAATCACCAAAATCGAGCCAAATAGATTCTCTTTGGTTTGGTATTCCTCGGCAGCCGGCAATAGATGAAGGAGGTGGATAAGCTTGAACCAGAGCAGATTTAAGTCTGGGCGTGGGCTTCTTGCTTGCTCTGATATGAGCCTTGAAGACCAAGAGCTTGGCACCCTGTAGACGAGAGCCATGCAGCTTAACAATGGCAGATTATGTGTCTCGTGCCAATCGAAAGTGTATGAAGGCAAAGCAGCGTCCCCCTCCATTCCGATGGTGTGGCAATCAATCCCGTTGATGGTCCCAAAAGGTGGGAACAAGACCTGGAGATATGTAGTCGAGAATCCCAAAGGGAAGTTGCAAGTCTATACATATGCAGATGCAGTGGTTCAAAAGACGCGATATGTCGACGGACTAAACATCTGAGTGTTGCACATATGAGAAATGGATCGTGAATGGTCCTGGTCTCTCGTCGTCTTCGGCGGCCGCCATATATGTGACTGAGTAGGCGGTCGTCGCGACTGGGTCGTCGTCGACGATTGCCGCGACTGACGAGATCGCCGTGTCTGGGTCGCCACCGACATACGTTCTGATTGAGTTCAGGTCAAACGATGAGTGGAAAAGGTGATGCGTCGAATACGAATGACAGAAAGAGGACCAGTTCTGCAGTTTGGGACGCGAACAGACCGAGCGCCAAATGTGTGCAGCATGGAGAGCCACCGTCTTTTGCGTGGGTGACAAAGCGGAGCAGGCCCGATTCTGGAGTCGGCACCGTCATCGCAACCTTGGATGTGCGCTCTCTCTCTCTCTCTCTCTCTCTCTCTCTCATGTTAGATCAAAACAGTTTTTTGTTTTGCGGAGCTGCTCTTTTTGGAGCTGGTCCTAGGTTCTACCATTAATGGTCTGACGTCCTTATTCTTAAGTGCCTTTGAACCATAACATAACTTAAATGGAGAATTGTAATAATTTTTTATTGACTAGAATTGTAATCCTTATGAAGATATATCTGCATACCGAATGACCAATTCTCTCGACCTGTGAAGAGTCTAAAATTTCCACTGTCCAACACATTTTTCTATGTTACAATGTCAACAGCATATGTTCCAAAGCAACTCCAAATTTGAACCTAACCCATATGTGGATGAATTTAATCCAACAAAACTCTAGCCCAAGTGCCCAACCCACTTAAATCTGAACTCAGCCCACTCTCACTCAAATTTGATCAAGTAAAATTTAAATTCAACCCATTTTCAGCTATTCTCTGGTCATTCTGTAGAAATTAGCAACTGTAAGGTTAGTTTCATCTACTTATATGATATACCAAAATTTATAACCTTAAAAAATTCAACGTTTATAACTAACCTAGGTCCCTATATTAAAAAGCTCAACCTTATCATTCTATACCCTGATTAATCACTTATCTTTTAGCAATTCTACTCATAAGATCTCACGTCACCTTTTTATGGCAATCACAACATGTGTTCATCATTTTTCTTCTATGCGTGTGCTACTAAATCTAGGGAAAGGGCACTACATGTGGACTGGAGAAGACGGAGGCAACACAAAACGGCGACAACAGACACTCACATAGACAGGAGAGTACAGCAGAGATCTATTTGATTAATCAATAATAGGTAGCTACAGGTAGAACCAATTAGCAATGTATAAATACAACAATATGCAATTTCTATCAAGGAATTCATATTATCTTCAACACCCTTCCTACAATTATAAAACTGGAATCGCATTAACACAAAGACTTAGCTTGATTAGGCTAAACACAACTTCCATTCTTTATCAATTGATCTGAGATATCAGATATAAAACATAAATTTTCTGTTCCCTATTTTCTCAGCATATATAGAAATAAAAAATGGGCTACAATACATATAAATTAGAGGAAAAGATTCACACACCTTCATCAGAGAAGTCCCATCCCTGGCACCTGTTTCTGTTTCTGCAACTTTAAACTCCCAGCCATCATCATCATCATTTTCCATATACTCATTTGCATCAATAGATTCTTGATTCAACCCATTTAAATCGGAATTTAGACTGAAGGACTGCCCATTTACCTCAGTGATAGGCTCATCAGTTTTCATGTCCAACCCATTTTGAGGCTTGATCAGGTTACTCTGGTCGTACAAATGGGCAATCAAATCATTCAACCCCATGCCCCCACCTGCGTTCAAGCTGGATGCTTTGCGCATGGAGTTGTCGGTGGCAGTGGTGGACTGGATGGTTGAGCTTGAATTCAACCCATTTTGAAGGTGACTCTGGTCGTACAAATTCCCCATCAAATCATTCAACTCCTCGACCACGCTGAAGCTAGATGCTTTTCTCATGGAGTTGCTCGGTTGCAGCGGTGACAAGTTGGCATCACCCTCGTTACTGTTGGTTTTGGAGTTGAAATCATTTTGGGGATTGTACGAATCCGCAAACAGATCATTTAACTCCATGCCTAGGCTCGATGTTTTTCTAAGGTAATTGCCCGATTTCGGCGGCGAAGAGTTGACGGTAGCAGAGATGGGGTGGTTCGTTTTCAAGTCCAACCCATTTGAATGGGAACTCAACCCATTTGGGGGCTTGATCTGATCGAATGAATTCCCGATGGAGTCATTCAACCCCTTCCCCACCTCAAAGCTCGAATCGACGGTGCCAGCGATCGTATTGGAATCCAAGTTGGGATTTTGATTTTGGGGGTTGATCTGGTCGTACAAATCCCCAATCAAAGCATTCAAGGGGACGCCGGCGCTTAAACTGGATGATTTTCGGATGGAATTGGGCGTTTTGGGAGGGAAGAAGGTGGGATCAGATTGCTGCTCCTCCGGCGAATCATCCTCCTCCTCCCCGAAAATTGACAGAGGCAAAGCGGCCTGACGACGAGGCCATTCAGAATGGATCTGAGAGGCAATTGGGGCATCGGGGAAAACAGGGAGCGATTGGGAGCTGGGGAGCGTTTTCGATGGGGAATGGCTGAAAAAATCGCCCCATTCATCGTCGTTGTCGGTTGGATTTGGATTTGGATGGGAAGGCGCGAACTTGAAGTCCCCAAAGTCGCCGTCGTCGACCTCTGCCATAGCTCAAGCCTCAAGGAGAGAGCTTTTGAGGAATCGCTTCTTCGATGCCCTCTCTTTCCCTTTCTCTCTCTGTCTCTGGTGGTGTATGCATTCCTTGCTGGTGCGTGTGTTAAGATTTGTGCACGCGTGTGAATCTTACACTTGGATTCATAGTGCTGTCTCAATGACCTGACCGATGTCCACTTTCACAATTTTTTCACTGATATGCTTTTTCAAGAGGAGAAATTAGGCTCTAATGCTGGTAAGAGGGAGCAATAACCCCGCCCAACTCGCGAACCCAACCCGGCCCAACTCGCGAACCCAACCCACCCCGCCCGTTTAGAGACCAACATGCAGTGACCCAAGCTAGGAATGGGGCCGGAAATGATTATATGGGTCGGGAGACGGGCTTGATATGTGCTGCTCAAGACAGTCTGACCCAGCCAGCCTATATATACAGGGGCCGCACTACAATACAAATGGGGTATGGGCATACAAACATTAGAACGATTCGAGGCCGCATGATTCTTTTTTTCGATGGCCAGGATTGACGGATTTTAGTAGTGGCATGTCAACGTAATTATCACGAACTGGGTTGTACTACATGGACATTTCGGCGACTTTGAAGGGCATTATAGTATTTTACAATTTCTCATTAATTGTTAAATTTTAATCAATACGTAATTTCAGCAAATTAAATAGTCATTCAAATCAATTAACCCGTCATAATCGATTACAATCCTTTAGTTAGGAGGAAACCCAAATCGTCAACGATACTGTACCAGAACCCTAACCCAATCTTCGACGGTTATATACGCACAACTCTACGAATTTGCTCTAGTGTCATGTTTCACTCAAGTTATGTTTCAGCATTTTTATGTTCGTTTAAGATGATAATAATCTCATGACAATATCAATGTGTCATCTTTTCATTAATCAACATAATTTATCGTCAAATGTGAATGTGTCATCTTTCTTCTTTCATCTTCCATCTTTCAGTATGCTATATGAGGTATAGTAATCTGTCATTACATGTGTTCTGACATTATTTTAATTTGATTTTGTGGAGGAACCCCAATTATAGTTGCAAGTGTTCATGTTTGACGTGAATAATCTAATGTTTCGCCAAGAAAATATGTGTCATCATCATGACACTCTTTGTAGTTGACAAAAATGCATATTACATCTCATAGAAAAATTGTTTAATCAGTAAAAACGTGTCATCGTATTAACAAAGTTTCATAAGCATAATCAATGAAATTAATAGAACAAATCATGGAAATATGTGTCATTATCGGAATATATTATTTTTTATTTCCCAGAAATGCATATTTCATTTGAAAGTAGAATTCTCTCATCAATGGAAACATGTCATCAGATTAACAAACTTCCATCAGTGGGTCAATGCAATAAACAGAACACATCTTCATAATAAATAAATAGGTTTCACGACAGCATTTCCTAGTTGCGATGCATCGTCGTTTGGTGTATTGCCTGAAATCTTCATCAACATCATCGGATCTAATGACACGTTCTCCCTCTCTGGAGCATGTAACATACTTCAGGGTGATGACGATCCTTGTTGACTTTTGTGTTCCTAGACGAGACAAGAAACCACAATACCTCCCATAAGTTTTGTAAAACCCGATCCATGCATCTAGATCGAGGAAGCTCATACCAGGTCTTGGTTTCATGCTTGAAGGACATTTAGGAAGGTAATCTCTGTTTGTGTCCATTGTCTATCTAGTGATGATTTCATCTGCAGTAGCCATGTTAGTTGAATATTAGTCTATTGTATCATATATATATATATATATTATAGAATCAACTCAAGAAGCTAAATTATGGTGGTTGGATTACCTATTTTCTGATTTGGATATGTCGTTTCAACCGATGACACAATTGAACCTGCAACCAAATACCATGAAAAATCAATCATTTATGAATATGCTAATTGATTTCCATTATACAAAATACCGAATAGTAGATCTATTGGTCAACGGAACTCACCTTTATTCGTTGACGTTGCTCCAATGGAAGCCATTGTTCTGGTTTGTTAATGATTCAGAAACGTGCAAATACCATTCATTTATAGCCATAATCGAGTCAATACTTCTTGATTTTAGGAGATGATCGAGACAATAAAAAACTGTAATGACTGAGATGCCCATGTTGACTAGTTTTGTGAGATATTTATGTAGCTTATTTTCGTTTCATCTCGACTGTCTCTCCATTTCATCTGACCATCCGGATTTGTTATAATGTTTGTAATATCAACTCTGTTTGTATTGTAGTTCATCCTATATATATAGGGGCACACTCCACTGTGAATTTTCCTCCTGTCCGAACTGTGCGAACTCGTTGTGAGCCACTTATCCAGTAAGATTAAAATAGCTCGCAACACGCGGCAGGAGCGCATTATGCACTTAAGTGAGGGGTAGTTCCGTATTTTTGCACGTGCGTAAAAAGTAAAATTTTTAGCTTTGTCAGTACAACTCTGTGTTCAACATTGAGAGTAGAATGTTCAAATTGAGAGTAGAATGGTCAAAATTGGGAGTAGAATGTTCAGTGTTGGGAGTCGTTAATGTTCAAATTGAGAGTAGAATGTTCAACATTCGGGAGTATGATGTTCAACATTCGAAGTAGAATGTTACTAAAAAGCTAAAAGTTGTACTGTTCACGTGCGTGCAAAAATATGGAACTGCCTCTCACTTAAGTGCACAGTACGCTCATGCCACGTGTCGTGCGTTGTTTTAATCTCGCTAGATGAGTGGCTCACATGCGTTCGCACACAGTTCGGACAGAAGGGTGATTCGCATATGAATGTAATTCTCTCTCTCTCTTTCTCTCTCTCTCCAAATGGTTGTAGAACTATCTACAGTCATTGGATCGTTGAAGATATGAACGCGCGTTGTTCCACCGCGCGACACGTGGCAGAAAGATTCCACATCGGACATTTTCAAGGTTCTATAGGGTCAATCACGTCTTACCAATTCCCACTACACATTCTACAGAGGTCAATCACGTTTTACCATTTCACACTACATATTCTACAGTTCAGACATTTCCACCCCGTTTATACCTGATTGTTTTTTATATATATATATATAACTTTTTGCGTTGAGGGTGGAACTTTTTGCGACCCCAAAAGTCACTGCGTGTCAGCTTTCA